>WEDG01010268.1:0-18319 GCA_017591395.1 Schistocephalus solidus | reverse complement strand
AATTTAATAAAAGAGTATTTAACTTACCTGGCGACTCTGCCTCCAAGCAGTGATCAGACGATCATAGACGTTGTTCCATGTTCATGAGCTGGAGAGCTTAAACGCCAGTGTGGTCGGAGTAGATCTATGTGACTGTACATTTTGAGTCGGTTGACGAGATGCAGTAACGGCAAAACAACTGGCTGAATTTGTAATCATTTAACTCGGTGTAGATATAACTCAGGGTGTTGAGTGTCAGGCAGCGCAGCTAAATTGTTCAGCTGTCGATTAAGGGGTATTCTGTGTCACCAAGACGTTAGCAGATAATGCGGCAGAAAACATCATTTAGGCTACCTCCTCCTGTCCACAACTCTGAGTAAATCGCTAAAGTCGGTTCTTCCATCATGGCGGCTACCAGGATCAGTGCCTTGGCAGGTAATTGAAACTTGTGTTGAATAGGTCCCACCCTCTCGTTCCATGCCCACAGCTTTCCAATTAGGAGAAAGAGTCAGGGTTATTGGAGGTGGACGCAATCGCAATGAATGGCCGGCCGAATCCACGTATTCTTATGCCGCAAAAACTCAAAGTTCTCAGAAGAAGAAGAAGAAGAAGAAGAATAAGAAGAAGAGAGGACATGATCTTTGGAACAAGAAGGTAGTTGACCTGACGTTTCGGATTCTCGATCGAATCTATCATCATGTATAGGGCATAAGGATGGCAGTATTTATAGGACGCCGTTGTGAAGCCACCAAATATCTACAGTACTCGCGTTAATCGCTGGGAGCCGTATTTGATTCAAGAACTGCTTGTTGGTCCGTACCCGAGTCGTTAATGGTCTTAATTTCATCTCCGTTGTTGATTCTTGGCTCACATGCGAAATCGCGGCACGGAATATGGAGATTGGAGATCACTGCGCTTGTTACTTGAATTTGGACCGGAGAAGCATAACTCAAGCGGCTCGTGTCACACGCGGTGGTCCCCTCTTGCAAGAATTGTGGCCTCATCACACTTGAGGCTATGGTCGGGAACCGTTGAATGAGCCGCGATCTGAGAGTTAGCTTCCGTACCAAGCCACTCGCTACATACGCACACATACGCAAATCTAGCGAACTAATCGACAGTTCGACCGTCGATTCCGACGTGGTCCACCGTGTGCTCCAAAGAGTGGTGGTGCAGGAACGGTGATGTGCGTATGGAGTAATTTTAAGTGGTAGTCAACTTGCGCTGCAACTACCACGCTCTTTCTTCCCTCACTCGTCTGTGTCCGGTTTCAAGACTTGGTCAATAAGACCGGAGGGGGCGTCGGGCGCAAGTTGTTGGTGCGGTCTGAGCCTGCACCTACGAGTGCCAAAATGCCCCTCCGCGTATTTTTCGGTATTTGTCATGGGAACGCAGCCTGAATAATGTCTGCGTGCCCTCATCTAGCCCCTGGTATTGATCCCGCACATCTACCACGTGGCCCGTTTAGGGTGCAAATTGAACTACTCACCGAGATGTCAACAACTGACAAGTTATGCCGGTCATTGGGCGATTCGCAGTGCTTGCACGCTGGGACGTCATCTGACGAGGTGTTTTCAAGTCGTTTTGTAGTGTTGAACAATCGAATAAATAGCCTGTTCCCAAGGTCCACCGGTTCTCGGTCTTCGTCTATGCCCTGATTCGCTAGATAACTATGCTTTGTGGTTTACTCAAAATTATCACCAACTTTAGGTTCTGGTTGACAAAAGTTCGGAGCTTACCAGCAGAATTAATAGGCTAAACTCCCACAACTTCCCCATGGGATCGCTTTTTAAACTTTCAAGTTTTAGAACCCCTTATGCTTTTTACATATCATTTAATCAGGCAGAGTGTGATACTGAATATTACTATTCATTCAAAAAAATAATATGCAAGCCAAACCTAGCTATGATCAGACCTAGTGTAGCAAGTTAAAAACTTGTGTTATCGTTCCTTCACTCCGCAAATAACTCTAGATGTGTTTCAAGGTCACAACGACAGTGGCCAGGTTGAAGGTCATTTCAGGCGCAACAGGCTTTTAGCTAGAAAACTGTGAGGTGAGGATCTCAGGTGCTGCGGACATGCGAATACATTTTTCCCCGCATTTACGAATTATATTTCCACCAACCGGAGGGAGGGTGGCTAGCAGCGAGATAAGTAAATTTGCATTCAAAGCTGGTCTACTTCTATCCTCGCACTGAACATTCTCCCATCTC
Organism: Schistocephalus solidus; assembly: GCA_017591395.1. Lineage (NCBI taxonomy): Eukaryota > Metazoa > Platyhelminthes > Cestoda > Diphyllobothriidea > Diphyllobothriidae > Schistocephalus > Schistocephalus solidus. The sequence continues at coordinate 16,127 of WEDG01010268.1, read as the reverse complement.
CCTTTCCCACCCTCCTCCTCCTCCACCACCATCATCGTCTTAAGGGTATTGTGGTCACGATTGGCGCTGTTTAGAGGCCCTGCGAAGCCATGCATAAATTATCGGGACAACAGTCGTGCATAGTGTGTCCACTTGATGTACACTGAGGCCTGCGTGGGTGTACGTGTGTGTGTCTGTGTGCGCACCTACTCGTCACGTATCTCCCAATCAGCGGTTGGACAGACGTCCACAGCAGATGCGGGTCTCCACGTCATTATTAGCATAATCAGCCAAGTCACATCCTCCGCCAACTGCGAGCTGTTGCCGATGGGCCGCGCCTTGAATTGCGCTCACTCCGCAATCGGCTGGACATGTCCGCGAATTCGAGCAACAGAGGTGCCTGCAGTGTCAGTTTCATCTAGGCAGACGATGTCTTCGCGTCGGCCGTTTTGTGTTGGATTCTTCACGCACAACGTACTACGTATCCTCTTAGTTTGCCTCAGCCTTCATAACGCATCCTCGTGGGGACTCCAGTGGTCACCTCGAGACGTTTGGGCTGAGATAGGAGATGACACGATGGTGAGAGAAGGAGACGATGAGTTCAAGCTCCGTAGGCCAACTAGAGATCTGGTGGAGGCGGAAATCCTGTACCCCTGGATGCCACATTTTGGAAATGAAAGATACAAGCATAAGCAGGGTAAGTCTTTTGGGATCACAGTAACAAGAGTAAAGCCATCATGCAATGGGAACCCGAATTCGTAAACCAACACCAATGTCTTTCCGAGGACAAGTTAAAATGTGCGGCTTAAAGTCCTCGCTTAAGCAAAAGATGGTGAATTCGCACAAATGGTCCTAGAAGTATGCGTGTGTCTATAACACGGTTTCAGTTCTATTCAACGTAATTGCCCAGAATTTAGCATAAGGCCACTTATATTATGAGGGGTGCTACTCCTGTGTCTTCTTCGTTCAACTTCAACACCATTCTGCGCAAGTGATGCGCATGCTTAGTTTCTCAACAGACTACTTATGCAAATAGGCAAACCCAAACTAGGTCTATAGTCTAGCTTTCTGGTTTTCCAACCCAGCATCACACGATAATTTTGAAAATTTTACTCACAGAAAAATGCAATGCTCTAATTCCTCGTTTTCTTTGGGGTTAAACCATTTCAGTTAAGTTTTTTTATATAGAAATAAGCAGGGGGCAATAAATTTCCTTCAGTCTTCTTCTTCTTCTCTCTCTTCTCTCTGTAAAAGGAAATCTTTTTGATAAAACTACTGACTAAAACAACGCGATATTTTGAAAGATTTCATGCGCACACGTGCAATTTAAATGCGCAGAGGCCCTGGCTAATGTTACAGTGTCAAACTGACAAAAAGACAGAAGAACGAATGAACAGAAACGTTTTGAAAACCGTAGTGGTCCACTCAAATTAATAGATTTCTTAGCCAACTATTGACAGCCATCGCGTAGCATGTCTCCGTTATTGGTTATTTGCAGAGGGATTTATCCTGATTGGAAGATTGTACGCTTACCTCTCAGTCGAGGGTATGAACTGCAGATAATAGTCTCGCTCGGAGAGTTTTGCCCTGTTGTTAATTTAAAGCCGGTCCTGACCTTGGAATACACGATTAGCCCTGGGGCTTTTTGTGCTTCTGTCAAAATATTTAGGTGACTCGATACAGCATACCGCCTGGGTGCGTATTTTCCTCAGAAATTACTTACTGGCTTGGACTAAATCAGTTTGAACTAAGGTTTATAAGTCCACAGACCCACTAGTGGGCTGAACCCCTCACAGCTGTGTCATGCAGCGGTAGAGCATCGGCGAAACACGCGCCTGGGCCTTTCGTTAACACCTGTGTTGTCAGTTTAGTCTATCGTGTAACCCATCTATACACAATCGGCGGGCTGTTAGAGATATATAAATATTACGCGTCTATCCCGCTGTATCTGATGGATTTCCGTCCAAATATTTATATTACTTTTAGAACTGAGCCTTTACAGCTTCGTTCCAAATGACTTACCTCAAGGTACCTCATTAATTTCTAAATAAATTAAAAAGCTGAAATATAAAAACGGGAGTATCTATTAGTAAGCACAAAGGGAATGCTCGGGGACACCCAAATGAGCCGAACCCCTCGCAGCAGTGCCATAGAGCAGCAGAATATCGATGAAACACGTGTCTGGGCTTTGACCTAGTGCTTATGCGGCCAGTACGATAAATTATTTAATAAGATATAATACTGACTGCCCATTGGCTGCTTGAGAATATTACACGGTTATTCCGCAGTGGTTGATGGACTTCGGCCCAAATATTCACATCAAATTAGGGTTTGTGCCTATAGACCTTGAGGAAACTGGTTTCCTATAAGTTAAAAATTAATTTATACAGAAATTAAACAGCGGAAATGTCTAAACTGGAGTCTCCACCAGAAAGCTCACATGGCTGAACTGAGCCTCCCCCGCCCACAGCTGCGTCAGGTAGCGGCAGAATATCGGGAAAACGCGTGTTTGGACTTTTAGCTAGTACCTGCGCTGGCAGTTTGGCAAATCTTATGACCTTATATAGACTACTACTTGCCTGTTGGCAGTCAAATGACTATTACGTGGTTATATAGCTGTGGTTGGTGAACTGTGGCTCAAATAGTAATGTAACATTTTAGTTTGCATCTATAAACCTTAGTTCACACTGATTTACTGCATGACTACTCGTTGCGTTTGCCAAATAAAAGGTCATCAAGAAAGCTGGCGGTCAGTTAGGCCACCTATTATGTGTTTGAAAGCTGCGCTTTTGAAAATTGCTTTAGAGTCACTGAGATGCAACTGCGTCACGAGCTCGCTGTCTTGTTGGTTTTGATCGGGAATATTACCACTGGTAGATGGGTGCTCACCGATCAGTTACGGGACTCACTCGTCCTTTTGTGCCTTAGGGCAGAGCGGTTAGTAGTATGGGCAGAATTATACTATCGACAAAGACAAGGAAGACTGTAATGGCCATTTCTGTCTTATTAGCCATCATCAGCCAGCCATACCCAACCCCAGGCGCTGCGGCGCCCGAGGTTCGCACTCGCAACCTGTTGGGCAGAAGTCTAACGCTCTACCCACTGCGTCACGAGCTCTTTGTCTTGCCGGTTTTGATCAGGATTATTACTAAATGGTTTGAATCCGTGGACGCTTGTACTATAGGCCTTAGAGAGAGAGAGAGTTGGGTACAAGAAATTTCAGTGTGGGAGTCGCATTACGTGATTCACTCAAGTTGTAAGGCGGAATCAGGAGCGATTCCGGTAAGCATTGGAGCCGCAGATCTTAGCCGCCAAAGCAGGCCCGGTAGCTCCAGTGCTCAAGGCAGTTGTCTTCTAAACGCAGTGCCTCAGTTAATCCCAGTTGGAACTTTAGCTAGTCTTATCGATCCCACGCCCACAGCGAGTCTGAATGAACCGATCCATACAAAAATGACCTGGAGAGAGCGAGGTAGAGAGAATGTGTGTGAGGGAAAGAGGAGTATGCTTTATTTTGAAGTATACTTCAAAATTTTAAGCAAAAAAGAAATGGCTCCATTCACTAAGAGAATAGGATAAGTTAACATACTATGCAAGAAGCAAAGAGTCAAAAATGGACATCTAGTGGGGGAGACAGTTCCAATCTCAGCTGCTGTATTTCAGTCTCTTCACAAGTAAGGTAGCGTGCTTTAAATGGCAAAACAGAGCGCTGGTATTTCGATGTACGGCAAGCTATATGACGAAAGCCTCGGCGCATCGGCGCTGATATGCTGATATACGGCAAGCTATATGACGTAAGCCTCGGCGCATCACCTAGCAAATTGTTTGACTGTTGTGAAGTACCGTTTTGTTATCAAGTCCAAGTTAATACACAAATCCTTGTTGACCAAAATAGCCATCTCACTGCCTCTGTCAAAGAATGGACATTTTCAATCAGTGTGTTCTCTTTTCAACAAAAGTGGCTCCATATAATGAGTTTTGTTGAATATCGAAGGACAATTTGCTGACAGGAAGCCTGAAATTGACCGTTTGTCTTTCGGTTGACGCTTCAAGGCGATTTGCCAACCGCAGCGGTGTTTTTTCACTGCGAAGGTTTTTGTTGATATAAATGTGATGAAGTAAGCACGGGAGGATCACAACTCCGATATATTGGCCAAAAAGTGCGACAGCTGGCATCGTGGAAATTATTCGGTAAACTTTTTTCAGTTTACCTGCATTCAAAAAGGTGCTAGCGTACTGTAGAGATGACCTCATAACCATAGTTCAGACAAACAAACGTGCGTAGAAAGATCAGGATATAAAAGAAAAAGAGGTGAAGGAGTATACTGTTCCAGAAAATTTCCTCGTGAATTGCCTCTTGAATGACGTTGACGCCCAAATTAAGGCGAAGAAGGCCAAGCTTCGAAAAATTCTAACAAATTGAATAATTATGAGACGCTGTGTGATAGTCAACTGGGCAGATGCTGATGGGGCTCGAAGTGAGCACGGGACGAGTGCGTCCACTAACTGACCAATAGCAAAGTGCTTACCACATAATCTGGGTTGGGAGGTGGCAGTTCGATGCCGGTAAATAAGCCAGAAATGAAAACTTGAGTGCACTATCACCTGTGACGACAAAAAGTTCCCCTTCCTGAAGTAACAGCCATTATTCACGAGGGTTCGGTCTTCTTGTCATAGGTACAGTTAGCAGCATTGATGCATTCACCAACTGGTTTGACGAGTTCCTACAGCCGATAGACCACACCCTGACTGTCATCGTAACTTGAAGTCGGTAGGTCTTTACCACTTTACACTACGTCTTCTGTGTCAGGACTTATTGGTTCAGAGCTGCTATTCCGAAAGCTTTGGCGAACACAATTGCTACATCTCGGGCTTGGAGGTGGCCTCATACTGAATGCCGCAAAGCGGCTCCCGAATGGCCAGGCGATCGTAGACCTTGTTCTTGAAGTGGAGAACTGGAGCCCCACTGAGGACGGAAAAAACTTTGTGACGGGACAGGTTATGGCTTTCTGAAGGCTCGTATCAACAGTAGAGCAGATTTCTGACTTTGTAGTCATTTAAATCCGTGTAAGTGAGGCTCAGCGGGTAGCTGAAGCTTGAAAGGACTAGTCCAGTGTCTTTGCTGATTACAGCTTCTTGCTTGTCAATCATCGTGCAGTCGCCTCAACAACTCCAATTTATAAAATAATCATCAGTTATCCGGTCCTGCATTGAGGATAGAGTATATATATATATATATTTTTGAAGTAAAGAAGTTCTGTGGGAAACAATGAGTAACTTTATTATGTAAATTTTCGACGCTGGTTCCCCAGGTCGTCGTCAGACTTGTGGTAAATGTGCAAAAAACAGAACTTCTTTACTTCGAATTATACTTCTTGGGATACCCGTATTCCAATATATATATATATATATATATATAAAAGCCAAGCAAGTGCGTAACACTCACTAATGTGGTAAGGATCTCACTCGATCCCATTTGTCCGCCCGCCAGTTACCTACCGGCGATAAACGAACGTTGTGTCATAGGACACTTACCATATATATAGCACAAATATTTTGCTAAGAGTGCAACAGGCAAGACGCAGACAGCTGTTTCACGGTCATTACCGATCATCAGTACATCATATGCCTTGTGCAGTGAGGTACATAAACAAGCCAAACAAGTGCGTAACACTCACTAATGTGGTAAGGATCTCACTCGATCCCTATGTGTCCTATGACACAGCGTTCGTTTATCGCCGGTAGGTAACTGGCGCGCGGACAAATGGGATCGAGTGAGATCCTTACCACATTATTGAGTGTTACGCACTTGTTTGTCTTGTTTATGTACCTCACTGCACAAGGCATATGATGTACTGATGATCGGTAATGACCGTGAAACAGCTGTCTGCGTCTTGCCTGTTGCACTCTTAGCAACATATTTGTGCTATATATATATATATATATATAGTCAGAATAACATGACCGACCAAGACAAGGGAGACTGGAATGGCCATTTCTGGCTTATTAGCCGTCATCAGCCAGCCATACCAACCCCAGGTGCTGCGGCGCCCGAGGCTCAAACTCGTGACCTTGTTGGGTAGAATTCAGCCGCACTACCCACTGCGCCACGACCGTATTCCACTATACGCGGCCTCCAGACGATATCTCGCACTGCATTCTCAAAAGGTGGAGATCGTCACTGAAGTGGCCCTGTCCTTCAAAGCCATTAGTTCTTTAGCTTCAGACATGGCAGCATTAGTCTCAGAAGTTTTAACTATAGTCCTTTAAATTGAAATTTTAGAACCACGTTAGTTGATGGGTAGTTTCCAAAACGCTTAGATTCCAGGATAACGCTAATTCCTTTGCGTATGCTTGTCAGACAACGAATCTTTGTGGGCAGATAGTTGTGGTAAAGGAGCTTTCGGTGCATTTCTTACTCGAGACGTTGTTGAATGCTTTCTTCGTTGAATAAAGGAAGGAAGTTGGTCAGAGGTGAAAGGGATTAGATGGGGAATGTTGAAGCAACCAAGATATTGCTTGGTCGAGGTGCAATGATAAAAATTCACTTTCTCCTTACAAGCCTCAAATCCAGCCTGAGACACCAGTCTGACACAGAGCTTTAAAGCGAACATAAAACCAGTTGACCCTATCTTGTCAGGTCACGAGCAAGCCATTCAGATAATATTCGAGCTACATATATGTCTTGCTGACTGTAGGAGTAGTCTGTGTGTGCATGGTAGGCTTAAAATGGAACAGAATTCACATTCGCCCCGCTACACTCCGTTTCATGCTAATCTACTTCGGGCACTGGAATATCGTTGGCGCGTGTCATGAGGGAGCCAATGGGACCATTGTTTTACCAAGCTCATTTCCAACTCCCAGCTGAGTGGTTGATGGTTGTCCTCTTTATTGCTAACGTACGAGGAACAGTCATGTCGACTTCCAAACCCTGTTGGCAATTTAACAGACAGACTTAGGCTGTATGGAGAGCATCGGAATTATTTGCCAAGTTTTTCTGAGCTTTCGAATGTATCCAGGAGTTCATCGTCAGCGAAAGTAACAACAACAGAAAAAGGCTGCGCTTTTAGGGGCTAGAAGCCAATCAACGATCAATGACACAAGCCTGGAGAAACCTCAAACAATCAATGTATCGATCTGGCGCTGGAACACAGTCCTGCGCAGTCGCGTCACACGTGCATAATTGATCGTTGATTGACTTGTACCTCTATAAGCGTAAACTTTTTCTGTTGGTGCTACTATCTCTGACACCTGTACGAGTTCAAAAGCTCAGAATAATCAACAAATTGTTTCGGTGCGCGTCCAATCCTCCTTTTTAATCACACCTGAAACTCGAAAATTTGCAAACATTCTATGAATACTTCTCAAAACTGATGTATTGTCCCATAAAACTGAAATTTTCGTTCCAAGACAATTGGCGAATAAATTAACTTTGGTAACGAACTTTTTTTATCCACTTCAGTCTGTCAGGGAATGGTCAGTTGGCACAAAAGTTTGTTTAACAATTATGAACTACTCAAAAGACACTTCACCAACTGTACTCATGTCGTCGGGAACTTGGTGATTGCGAAGATCAGAGCCGGTAAGTCATCTTCTAAACTGCAATCACCTCCCAGGAGTTTAATGTGCCATCTCCTATTCTTACCGTCAGCATTTTTGGCCTGCCGGCTGTCATTCAGTCCCTTTAAGTGCTTTCCCAAGTGGCAGTTAAGGTTCGCGCAAATGTCACTGAAACACACGGTTAGGATTGAGAGTTGCTGCATCAGTCTTGCTCTGTGGGAGAGAAGTTCTCCGGTGGATAATAAAGCAACGATAGCCTCCCAAATGTGCTGATTAGTGAAGGTGTCAGTGAATCAATATTTAACCTTTTGTGGCATGCGATTGGCTCCACACACATTCCCTCAACTCTAGTGGTGCAACCTACATGACGGTGGATTACGTCCCGTATGAAGCTCCCGGAGTAGGTAAACACAAAAAGCTATGGGCGGTTTCCCAGCAATGTCCGTAAGTACAAATCCGATGCAAAGGCAATGACGGCCACCCAAGTGTAGGAGCCGCTAACTGGAGTCAATAGTGTTTCTTTACCCTCTCCACGCGGATTTTGATATAATGAGATTGAGGATAAACGATGCTTTAACCCGGTAAGGCTAATTGTGAACTGCGATAGAGCAGCAGGATGAAAAGTCTTCAAACAGCGCAAGTGAACCGTTGTCACGCCGAATAATCAGTAGAAGCTAACCTGCCAGAGGCAGAAAATCAGAAGGTTGCTTTTTTGTCACCGCGTGACGGTGTGTGTTTGCCCCCCTAAAGGGGCCAATGGTAAATGCGCTGGACCAACATGGAGGCCGAATCTGGGTTCGACAGGCGTTAATTGGGCCGAGCTCGCAAAACAAATGCTGAACGTAGGGGAGGGGGTATGCGTTCAGAAAATGGGCACGCGTCGGTGCCGGCTCATGCCGCACCCCGCTTTCCCACTCTGTGGGAGATGCGCCCGACCCCGCCTCCGGTCTTCTTGACTATGTCTTGACACCGGGCACAGGTGGACAAGGGGCGAGAGAGCGCGGTAGATGCAGGGAAAGTCTACTAGCACTTAAAACTAATTTGAGCACAATGTACCTCCACTGTGTGTATGCCCCCTAAACGGGTCACGTGGTAGATGCGTTGGACCAAAATGGGGGCCACATCAGGGCACGGCAGGCGTTATTCGGGTTGCGCTCCCATAACAAATGTCGAACATGGAGGTGTGGTGGCGCACCTAGGGGCGGCTAGGACTTAGGGGACCCAGCCGCGCCAGCCACCTGCGTCCTCTCCCGCCTCCGGTCTTCTTGACTCTGTCATGACACCGGGCTCAGGTGGGGGAGGAGGAGAGAGTACGGTAGATGCAGCGCAAGTCACCGTGCCTTCATCACCCTGCTGTGGAGTGTACGTTTGACCTCGTCGAAATCGAACTATTGTCCTGTCGCATACGAAAATTGAAGAAACCAACCACGGTGGTGAGAGGAAACAAAATATAACCGAGATAAAATGCTCGAATGCAGGGCATTAAAAGCAGAGCCCAAGGTACCCTTCAGATAGCAGGCGTAAGTTCACATGTCTACTGCAGACAGGAAGAGGGCGCAAGGGTGAGTGTGGTAGATGCTGCGAAAGTCACCGCCTCTGCGCCAAACCTGCTGTGGGGCACACAGTGAACGTAGTCGAAAGTGACGGTCGAATTGTCACTGCTGTACGTGGGTCGGAGGGGGAGAGTGCGGGGTTGCGTTGGCACGTCTAGGCGTAGACTTCATTTCTCTCCGGCCGCTGCGTCCACCAACAGCCCGGAGAGTGGACCGATGCAGATAAGAGAGTTAGATCGGCATCCAGTACAACATGCTTGAGGCACGTCAGCAGGCCCCTCACTGTATAATAAATATGAAGCGCATTTAAATTATCACGGTGCAAGCCGTGGATTGGAAGGCTGCCACCCGATGGCATTACTCGGTTCCCTCGAGCTGCAGTGACTCCTTCTGAAAGCGGCTATCTATGCAGTGCGGAGAAGAACTGTCTCTTCCGTCTAAGAAAATATCATTCATTATGCGCGGACCACAGGTGTGTGTGTGGCACGCGTAGACGGGCTTTACGCCCTAGCCCGTCTCCAATTGTAGTGCCTCTATTTTGTCTCTAGAGCCAGGTGGTTGAGCAAGGAGTGCGGTATATGCCATGGAAATCTTCCTGACTAAAACGTATTTACGTACAATTCAATGTCCTGCTCCCAATCCACCGTGCAGCATACGAAGGTCATCTACGTTTACTACGATCGAAATATCGGAGCTCTGTACGGTTCCATTCGGGAGGATCTTTGGGTTTCGAACAAGAAGGTGAAAGCATACGTTAATGTATCTGAAATGGTCGCTGTATCGGCTTCTCCTGTTCATTGATCGGTCGTTTTGACGTGTGGTGTCTTATTGCTTACTCAAGATTGCTGCTATAAAATCCTAAAAATTACTTGCCCTGCGAGCACAAGAAATAGATTTGATCCCAATTGCACGTCTGGGCTTTATGGATTTACCCTGGGTTTCATAAATTACTTATTTGCTTTTTCGCTGGGAACTATGAACTGGAACCTGAAATTTTTTCAGAATCGAACACACCAGAACCAACGTTAAAGGCCTCTAGAGCACTTTTAACTCTAAAAACGTGCTAGCAAACCGGGCTGCTTGCTGTTCCACTTTATCCAGTATTTATTTTCATGATTCTTTTCCTTGTAAATGTACACTGCGGCTGGAATAACTGTAAGCAGTGAACAGACTTGTTAATTTGAACACATAATACTTCCTTTGCTAAGGAACGCAACCGAACGCATGGTGTAAGATAGCTTTAAAATTGTGTTTGAAATCATGCTGATCAGCGGTATGTATCAAAATAAGGTGCCAACGCGACAGCACGAGGGTTCTTAAATCACAAGTCAGGAAGGACAGATTGGTTTAGACGGGCTTTTGCTGACACAACAGAGTGCATAGGAAGTTTGACAAGCAAGGCATCGTTCGGCTGCGGCCGATCAGTGACGAGAGAAATTGGTTGGCAGGCGCGCACCGATCGGTTACGGGACCCACTAGTCCCCTCTTTCCTTGGGCCTCTCTCTCTCGAGCCCTGCCAGCAGCCGGACTGTCGCTAGTAATATATACAGAAGAACCATTCAATGAGTGCCTGTCAACCAATGTTAATGTTAGTCAATCGAAACAACCCGTGGTTCAATGGTTAGGGCGTTGTACTTCTTATCAACAGGTTGCGGGTTCGAGCCCCGCCTGGGGTTGGGTATGGCTGGCTGATGACGGCTACTAAACCAGAAAGGATGATTCCTGTCTCCCCTCTCTTTGTCGGTAATGTTCTTCTGAAGAGAGAAATATCGATTGGCGTCATGGCGTTGAGGGAGTTGGTCACCCACGTGTACGCAATGCGGCGTGCTTCCGCGGTGGTGATGACGATCATGGGAGGGGACTGCCACATCTACCGTCTACGACGGTCTAACGCTCGGATCAAATCATTTAATTGCGTAGTGAACGATACTGCGGCGTGAAGTGAGAACTGACACATTCGCAAACACTTTATTGGATTCCGAAGACCGAACACAGAGGATCATGCTTTAATTAATGGCCTCCAAAGTCCTCCAGCGCATGCTGAAGGGACAGCCGTAAAACAGTTCACCACTCTGGCTAATGTTCATCTTAATCACTTTTATCCGTTAGAATCAGTAACGAATATAAATCAGTCAGCGACTGCGTGCTTTTTTCAACCAACTCGTTTGTAGGACATGTACTCTTACTAGGCGTAGGTCTACGTCAATCGCTGCCAGCTCTGGTTGAGGAGTAGCTGGTGGGAAACACGAGCAGGAAGATCTCGCTCGACACAGAAACCTGACCCTATGGCCTCGCCAAGCGAGCCAGACCGGTAGCATGTGTCTAGGCCGGCGCGAGTTAGATAGAGAGAGAGAGCTACGCTTTATTTTGAAAGTAAAATTCCAAAAATTTCAGCAAAAAAGGTCCTCCATTCACCGTGAAATATCGTCCTTGAATGCGTCTCATAATATCGATCAATTTGGACTTACTTCAAAATGTTGTCAGCGTCTTGCGCTGATGACCTCATTTTTGTTGTTCGAATAAACAAATAGGGTTAAAAATCAGTTTTAAATGGGTTAAATAGGCCAATCGACGCATATTTAAAAGGATTCACATGCGAATGGAGAGCAGAAAAGATGGCGGCTCAATTTCAAAAGCCCGCCGAAAAAAAAACAGTTGACTGCTCACCCCGAGACGCCTGATGGCAACGGTAAAGTTGAGCCTGTGCAGACTGGACCTCGTGGATACCTGCGAGTCTCGTGATGACGGTAGACGTGCCAGGTATGGCATGATTCATCACCGGGTTCTGAAAACCAAGTTTTCCGCATGCAACCAGACCTGTTTACCGAATAGGCCTAGACTAGGACATCGGTGTGGGAGAATTTATCAAACTGTCGAGTGACAATCAGTTATTATCGTCTTAACTGAAGGATTTAAGGTAAAGATTCATGTGACAGTTTAGTTATGTGCTGGGGTTAGTGTTAGCAGTAAGCCTGCCCCCCTAAAACGGGCCACGTGGTAGATGCGTTGGACCAACACGGGGGCCACATTAAGGCACGGCAGGCGTTATTCGGGTTGCGTTCCCATAACAAATGCCGAACATGGAGGTGTGGTGGCATGCCTAGGGGCGGCTAAGATATAGGGGACCCAGCCGTGCCAGCCACCTGCGTCCTCTCCCGCCTGCGGTCTTCTTGACTCTGTCTTGACACCGGGCTCAGGTGGGGGAGGAGAGAGTGCGGTAGATGCAGCGCAAGTCTACTATCACTTTAAACTAAATCACGCGCAAGTCACCGTCCCTGCTCCACTTTCCCATGGAGCATACGGTGGACATCGTCGGACTACGACGGTCGAACTCTCGTTAGCATTAAGCCACGGGTATATTTACCCTTCATGAAACTTATCGTACTGCCACCTATTTTAAGTGGGCGTGGCGGTTCCTACTTCAGTGTCCTGTTTAGGCGGCCATACAAGGCATCTCTACCAGTGTGTCATTTTAAGTTGGGAATCGGTTATTTGCATCCCCCTCCTCCTACCCCCCCCCCCCCCCCCGTATGACATTGCACAGAAATTTCAGGAAGTATACCTATTCCGTGTCTTAACCCTAACCTTAACCATGACCCTAACCTGAACCTTAATTCACGTGGAATATAGCGTAAAACCGCTTGCACGACGGGACGTTCGTAGTTCCCTATCCTTTCCGAGGGAGGGGGGTGGCAGGCATGAACGAACCCTCCCCCTTTTATGATGAGGCATCACGTTCTAACTAAGGTTTCCTGACGTGAGCAACAGCAAAGACACTGCGAGTCGTTTTCTGCCGGACTATTTATTGCATCCACTCAAGCATAATATCTGGATTGTTTAACATTTCTAGACCAAGACCTCTCCTTTCTGGACCAGATTGAAGAAGTCTCTGGCTATGTTTTTGTCTACGGGGTCATTCGGCCTCGACTGGTATTAAAGAATCTGCGGATTATTCACGGTGAACAGGCTGTAGCGTACCGAGGTCAACAGTTCGCACTTATGGTTTCCAGCAACTACTGGATCCCTCAGCCAGGAAAAAATGAGTACTTCTTAGCGGAACTGGAGTTTCCTTCACTCATTGGTAAGTCGGTTGTATTAACAGAGAGATGGAAGTCATTTTTTTGTTTCAAAAAGTGACGAAATACAGTTTTTGACAGGCTAATAAGCCGAGGTTTAGGAGCAAAATATCACACTTAAATGTCCTCGCTTTCACTGACGTAGGGGGGTGTGGGGTTTGGGATATCGTTTCATTTTTTCTGGGAGTTTTGTACGACACTTCGATGACCAGTGAATTTGGGTCCAATTTTCAGATCTTTATCCCATTGGCTATTTAAACGGGCATTACTGATGACCCCTACCTGATTATTTTTTCAAAAAATGGCCACAGAAAAAGCATTAGGGTATGTAGGTAAGTTGTGTTTCACGAAAGCGGTAGCTGAAATCATCTTGGCTGGTCTATTTAAATCCTGGAGGTGGACAAGTGTTAAGTAGGGGTTGCAGTTGCCGGAAGTTTCGGATACTGACTTCAGAGATATCGTCAGAAACATGTGCAGATAAGGGTAATGGATGCACACCTTCTTGTTCCAGCCAGTTCACCTCCTTCTTCTCAACTTCTTGTCCAGACTCCGTGGCCAGAGGAGAGTCCGATAGGACACGCCAGTAGGATATCTCGGTCGAGCAAAGATGGTTACTTATTGGTGGAACTGGAGCAAATTTCGCTGGCTAGTAATCCGTTTGTATTTTCAGAGGAATAAAAGGCACTTAGTCTGGGGTTGGCAGCGAAACACCAGTGTTAAGTATCATTACCGTCATTGATGAAATAACGACCATTTCACTTGTTTCGGCATAGCTGTGGTGGATGAAGGTATGTAACCCCAATGGGTGGTTGTTCTAAAATCTACCTTATTATGGTATTTAGGACGATGTTGCTAATTATGGTTGGTTTGAAGATAAGTCGCGAAGGAATTTATGTGATTTTGAGTGTCAATAGCGCTGTTGGCTTTAAAGATGACACTTACGGCTACGATAAAGCATTAGTTCCTGAGTTATTCCTAGAGCTAGGGGGGTTTTCAGGCTTGGGGTTGAAGGTTAGGGTGAAGTTTACAGTTACGTCGGAGTTCTTCTTAAAGGGATACAGGTATCAAATGTCTAGATTACCCTGCTAATTACTGCGGCATGGCCGACAATCGAATAAGATTACACAGGCATGAGCACACTCTAGCCATAAAGCGAAAAGAGGTGCGATCGCATGTCATTATGCACAGCCTCCAAAATAATCATCAATTTGGCTTTCGGTCGAGCCGAAAGCAAATGGTGAGAGAGATAATCGAGGCTGAGCAATTGGATGCCACTCCGATCAACCGCAGGATCTATCTGCCAGTGCCATACGAGGCCGTCAGATACTACTTAGGCAAGAGGAGATGACCAATGAGAATATATTCTGGAGGACTATCAGCAGTGGGTAACAAACGACCTACTTAAACTATATATTTTCCAGTTTGCCTATCTCAGACGATGCGCTCAAGGATGAGTGTGAAACGTCGGATGATGATAAAACCTTCCTCCCCAGAGATCATCTGACCTTCTCATTCCACCTCAACACCTGGAGTCAGCATATATATATATATATATATATATATATATATATAATCACTAGGTGTTTCCTATTTCCAAGAATTACCGAGATTTCCCTCGACTGACCGGGGAAATGACAGAAACCAAAACTATGCTGGGTTATATCCTGCGATTAAACTCCCACCCGAACCGAGAAACACTGATCTTCAATCGCGAGAATGTTTGCACCTCTACTGTGGGCAGTCAGATCCGGTTTAACGGTTCTACCTAGACTGGCAATTTTTAGTAGTATTTTCTATAGCACGCTATCCAGTACCTCAATAGCCTTCCTGATTTTATCAGCATCTTCACCATCATTCACATCATTGTCCCGGCAGTAAAAATCCTCACCATTAACATTATCTCTCTTCTCAGGAAAATAGCCTTTATCAGTAAGATTTTTTTACAGCCATTCTACACAACGGCGTCCTTTTTGTTGACAATCCGGGCCTCTGCTATGCACCCTTCTCAGTCAACTGGCAGGACATTCTGGAGTATCCGGACTTCCAACCCACCCTCTTTATTCCTGTCCAGGACTCAATGAGCACAGAAGAGTGGCTCGTTCACTGTTCCAGTCTGTACGGCAGCCCGTTGACGCAAGAAAAGACAACAGAGTCAACGATTCCAGCTGGTAAAACGACCATCGCAACCACAGTGAATGCAACCAGTGGGGAAACCAGTGGTGGGACTAGTGACCCGTCACCTTACCAATGGACCGAGGAGACCAAGACGATGGCATCTACGACAACCACAGGTTTATGACGTGCTGTTTCACTTTATTAGACTCTATGCACACCCAAAAAGTAACGTTCATACAAAGGCGATAGAGGTAGAGGTGCGTTCGCCGATTGCGTTGCAAGACACACTCGTCCCGTAGGGCCTTGGTTCTCCTTTTAGAGCCCCGACACCAGCTGCACAGCGGGCAGAAGAATCTTAACTACCAAGGCAAGCAGGACTGGTATGGCCATTTCTGGATTATTACCCGTCAGCAGCCAACCATAGCCACCTCTAGGTTGACCGGTTCTTATTACGCCAGTTACCAGCAGTGGTGATGAAATCGTGGCACCTTTGTCTGCCGGACGATGGACCTGCATGCCGCAGGCCTCGGCATTGAGACCTGGACTCCGTCATTAGCCAACCATAGCCGCCTCTAGGTGGTACACCACTCGAGGCTCGAACCCATGAGCCATGGAGTGGTTATGCCGTCGGTTGCGATCGGGAATATAATGATGGTAGAGAGGCTCTCACCGATCGTGTCGCATCCATTGTATCCGAAGAGGAAATTCAGTACTTATCGGAGAAGGCCGACATCGACCACTTTCCACGACGGCCGTGCAGCGGTAGGACGACAACAGCAAGAAGGCGGGAGACCTGTGTGTGTGTGTGTATGTGTGTCATAGTGTGGAGGATTGGCGCGACTACTCA
>WEDG01010265.1:0-31238 GCA_017591395.1 Schistocephalus solidus | reverse complement strand
TCAACTAACGCCAAAAACCATCAGGGAACCAATTGCCTAAAGAGATGTCAGAACTGATTCCGTAACACCCAGCGTTCTCATTAAGAACCCAGAGTTACCGAAAATCATCAAGAAACCGAAAAGACATACGACTATGACGTTAGAGGAGACGCAGTAAGGCCCATAAAATTGACAAATGCAACAGGAAATTTGGTCGGCGCGAAATTGAAGTGCTTGTATACAAATGCGCAAAGCCATTTATCAAAACTTGATGAGTTAAAAATTTGCCTTGCCGAAGTATCTCCGGATGTGATAGCAGTAACCGAAACCTGGCTGTCGGGCAGTATTCGAGATAGCGAAATAACATTGTCTGGATACCAAATATATCGGAGGGACAGAGAAAACCGACAGGGTGGTGGAATAATTGTGTATGCGAAAGACGTGCTAATAGTGTCTGACAAGACGAGCAAGTTTGCGTGCAGCACGGAAGCCATATGGTTGAACATCAAGGCTCTTGGCTCTCCATGTCTGGATGTCCTCATTGTCTATCGGCCACCTAGGATAGACCGAGTCGCGGACACCCACTTATTGGAAAAATTAGAAAATTTATCCAGTCAACCTAATGTCATGATTATGGGTGACGTCAACGCACCAGGAAATTAACTGGAGCACTGTTCAATCATCATGCCCGAAATTGAATTTTTGATTATGTTTTTTTCTGCAAAAGACCTTGAAGGCACTCCTCACAGAACATGTCCCTTTCCCCACCAGAACACGTGAAGGACAAAGGGCTAACTGTCTCGACCTGGTTTTCACGGTAACATCAGGCAGCATTGACGAGATTATTTCAATGACTCCGGTCGGTCGTAGTGATCATGTGGTGCTTATGTGGGACTGAAGCCTTCTACGCAATGCTGCAAGGCGGCTAAATCCGCAAAATCAATGCTGTACTCTATCAAGCGGGCATTTAAAGTTTTCGATGAAGACTGCTTTTCTAAAGTCTTTGGTACGTTTGTAAGGCCCCATCTTGAATATACAATCCAAGCCTGGCGACCGTGGACCCAACAGGACTACAAAATTCTCGAAAGGGTACAGCAACTAGCCACAAAATTAGTAAGAGGTCAAGGTGAACTGCCATATGAGATTCGCCTAAATAACCTACAGCTCTATCCTCTGAGTTATAGGCAGTTGCGCGGAGACTTGATACAAACCTTCCGTATCGTGCGTGGCATGGATTGCGCCCTCCTATGTGATGACTTTTTCCAGCTTGCTACTACGAATAATCTCCGAGGTCATCCATTCAAAATAAGTGTGCCCCAAGTAAGATTGGATGTGAGGAAGTATTTTTTCACCAACCTTGTCTTGAACCCGTGGAATAACCTACCTGAGGCGATTGTAATGTCCCAGTCTGTGGATATATTTAAACATCGGCTTGACATACATACGTTGCTGCACCAGGAAGATTATGTGACTACTTTACCTTAACAATATCCGTGTACCGCGTAGATCTGCCTGCATTCACTTGACTGTAAATTTTTTACATTGCTTATTATTCTTCAGAATTTCTGTATCAAATAGGGATTTCAAAGGCGTAAGCATATTTTTCTCAAATACACTGAACTGAACTGAATTGAACCATGAAATCGAGCTAGTCTATCACCCGTCCCTGAAAGTTGGTTCTTTGGTGGCCATAGCACCGTGCGTGCGAAAAGTCGCACCTTTTTAGTTTTAGTTTTTTATTAAAATCAAAATTTAAAGAGTGATGTTTTTGTGAGTTATTAAGTTTTTTTATATTCTACACATACCGCAAATTTTCGTTTCAACTTTGAATACTTTTAACGATTGAGAATAAATTAACCTCGAGGCGAATGTTTTTTCCTAAAATCCGAGTTATTGGCGCATAGCCAACCAAATCTGGTAGGGTGGGTAATTGAACAGTCGATGACTGTCGATGCTGGAATTCAATGCATAAGCGAGCTATCTCTGTGGAGACTCAAAGCCACGTTAAAAATCTGGTCCTTATAAATGAATTCATAAAAATACTCATGATCATGTAGTCAGTCGTCTCAGTATAAAAAACAACGATAAGCCCCTATTATTTCAATTTGCTTCTGAGACGCCACAGAAGTAGCCTGCTTGTGCGTTGAATTCCGGCATTGGATGTCCTCTCAGGAGATGACTGTTCTTCGGCCTAGCCTATGAGATTTGGTTAATTATGGGCCAGTTACTTTGATTTTTCGCCAGTACATCGCCGATTATGTTATTCAATGGCTCACACAACCTGCGGGCTTATCTATGGTCTGACGGTGCGTGTGGTGGAGGGCCAGTCCGCTGTGCACCAGCGTGTTTGACGTAGGCAGACGTTATCCCGCCGACAGAGCCATCCCCGTTCTCTTAGATCTATCTTAACCACATGTCGCCGATATGATTTCCAAGGGGCTCTGCCGTCTACTCGGCTCGTGAAGTGTCTGTGAGGCCTCTGCAGCTTGCCTGAACATTGTGTGCCTTCGAAAGGGCGCGCACAGTGTGCGTGAGTCAACGAAACCAGTCATGCCAAGAGGCTCTGTTGCAGTTAATGGCTGCAAGGTAGTCGCTAGTCTCCTAAACACATAACTGCTAATTTTTTGTGAAAGTGTTGTTACCGAATATTACGCGCTTTTTCAGTTTATTTGTTTTCGCTGAGTCTTCAGGCCCAGGCGTTCCATTTGGAGAAGAGACTGACATCCTCCCTCTGCCTAGTACATTTGTCTATATAACTAGTTTATATACGCCATAATGACGACTTTTGCCATATGATCTTCTATTATTTTAATTGCTCGCTGCGATAAGCCTTTTACCTCATTGGAATTTATACAAATACGTCTAAAAATAGAAATGCATTCCTAGAATTTAAATGACTATCTATGACTACGAAAATTTCATCTCTGCGGTGTTCGTTATATATATATATGCAGAGAGGAGACACAAAAGAGAATATGGGTAGATTGATACAGTCTGTTTCGGGCTTATTCTGCCTTCATTCAGCCAATCATAACCCTTACTACCAGCTGGGACTGGAAACACAAACATGAACTCGAGTACGGCGCAGACAGTCCACACACTGGGTCTAGCAGATGGGTCATAAGCACTTCATCGAACCGATATATATATATATATATATGAGCGTGCATATATTACCACTTCTGCTATATACCTACAACGGCTTTCTGTTACCTGTGTAGTCGGAGGTCCCCTGTATCACTACACTTGACTACTCGTACACGCCCAATTTTAACAAGGCGTCCAGTAGCCCAAAAATGAGGAATACTCGAACCCGAGAGGGCCTGCGGATCGAACGTGCCCCAACGTCCGGTAAAGCCTACTGCAAGGTCCCTGATGTCGACACCAATTTCTCTTGGCCCTTTGCCTGCTCGCTTCTTGCATCCTTCACCACCGAACTCTCAGGCGTGGACGACCATTTAGCTGGAGAGGCCATGTCTCAGCTCTTTGACTTGACCGTCGTAAAGCAACGCTTTCCCTCCCTTGCAAAAAGTCCAGTATCCCTTGATGATTCGTCTAGCATGGATCTTTGCAGAAACAGCCTCAACGATCTTTTCATGACGGTTTTGTCCCATTTTCCGAAGAATAGAACCAGCAAGTCCAGACTGTTACAATTAATTTCAGAGATGTGTCGAGGTAAGCAAACTTCTCGGCTTCCTCTTCGCAAAATGGGGCTCTGAGTATTTTATCTTCATTAGGTATATTTAATGTTCGGAACTGATTCCATCTGCCAGTTGTGTCATGGGACAGCATCAGTTCTACGATTCACCTATGATTACTGTCCCTGTATAAACATCTTATAACTATTCAATATAATATTATGAAGTTATTTATTCCAGAGTTTGCTGACGTGCATGTACAAGAGTACTGTTTGCGATGTTGGGTTATCGGAATTGATTAAAATATATTTGGCGGTTTCGTAAGCATCTCAAATGACCCAGTGATTTATTCCTTTCTCGATATTACTTACTTACTTATACCTGTTACGGATGCGATCATGCCTGATCTATCTGGCCTCGATGATGTGACGAATTGTTTCTCTCAACACGCGACGATCCACGACAAGAGACCTGTACAGCTCATCCATTTTCTTCGCCAAGACAGAGGTTGAATATTGAAGTCCAAGAACAACTTCCGTGCCCTGACGAAGTCTGCCAAGCCAGGTCTTGAACTGACCCTCTCTTCGACACCTCCAACCGGGTAGCGGTGCCCGGTCCAGGGCAGTTCCAATGAGTTCGTGAGGTGGGCGACGAAGAGCTTGCCAAACTCCTTAAGCCGTCTTTCTTGGATTGCTTGGGATATCTTTGCGATGTTGTCTTAGCGAGTGCAGACTGTCTCATTTGAGACGAAGCCGGTGTACTTCACTCCGAGGATGATCCTCAAGCAGTGATGGTCAAATGCCTCCAATTTTCGCTCACCTTCCACGCACATGGCCTAGAATTCACAGTCATAGAGAAGGACAGACCAAACTGATGTTAAAGTGCACGCTAATGTTCGTGGTGATAAAGGTGTCGCGTTGGATCCATAAGCTTTCTTTAAGACTTGAGAAGCATCGATTCGGAAGACAATGTCATAATTACTCTGTCCATTTGACAGCAGACTCAGCCCGAGGTATTTGGAACCGTCCTCCTCTTCAAGTTACCAGACATCAATCTCGCGAGTTGCCTTGTCTTCGGCAGGGCTGCAGCTTGAAAGCTTTTTGGTTTTCTCAGCGTTTATGGACAAACCGGCCGATGTAACGGTCTCATTCATCGATAACACCCGTAGTCAAAATCAGTCATTGGGCGTCCGGGTGAAAGCTCAACACCGTCCTCTACGTGTAGGGCCTTTCCAAGAATCCAGCCAATAGCGTAGTTAAACAAAATGGGCGACACTAAAACTTTGTCGAACGCCAGACTGAACGGGTGTAAAAGATTTTTATGGACCAGAACTCGTGCAGTGGTGGAGCTGTAATAGGCCTAGATCAAGCCCACTTGTGCTTGCGGCTTTTTGTTTTTGATTCGGCAGCACAGATGCTTATAGTTTTTGCGCAAAATGTTTCGAAAAATACACGGAGTAATTTATCTCCACAGAAGTACAACAAATAGAATGACCGTTAACGTAAATTTGAAAAGTCCTCGCAGATGGGATATTTTTTTTCCATACTTGATTAATGGATAATAAATTCTATTGATTGTCTGTTGTCTATCATGGGAAGATAACACCAGTTTAGTGCGCATATCTTGTGGAGCTGGTATTTGGCCCCTATTTTTTCCCATGCTTGTATTTCTTGCAATCAGTAGTCCTAGAGTAAAACGTCCGTTTTTGAAATCTATTATTTTAACTCGGGGAATAGTAAGATGTTTCGAAGAAACCACCTTTGAATTGCCAGGCATGTTCTCTAAAACTATGCAAATTCTATACCTGTAAACTCCTTGACTGATCGAAACAGAACCGGAAAACCTGCAGATATTTGCTTATGTCAGTTTAACTGGACAGGCTATAATATGGAACTCTTGTCCATGTGAAGTTGTCAGTTTGACCGTCGCGAACGGTGATGGGCACCCTGTGTCCCATGGAATAGACACAAAACCGGTGACCAGTGTAGCATCTGCTGCACTTTCCTTTCTCACCCACCCGGACTTGGTGGCCAAAGAGAGTCAGGAAAACTGGAGCCGGGATCGGCCGCAATGGCTAACGAAGCTAAACAGCCGTTCTAACCATGCCACTCCGGACCTTATCCCCGCCCTTGAACCTAACTCTCGATCCGCCAGTCGGTCACTCCACAAAAACAAAAAGGAATGACTGCGAGGCCTGAGTTACACCAAAAGTTGGCAGTCTTCCAAGCCACGACCTTTATCGCGTCGTGATAGGTTCGAGTGCGTCAACTTTATTTTAGTAGCTGATGCGCGTAGGTGCCAGACTTGCTTATCACAGCCCGTCAATCGTTCGGGGCTGGGATTGGGTGCAGTGGCTGCAGAGAGCTGCAACAGCATGTCTTATTGTACCATAATTGATCTGACCGAGCCAGGTCGTGCGGGTGGTACGCGCAGACGAAATAATTACATATATAAGCAGTTGTGCCAATTCCCTGCACCCGTTCTCTGACCAGCTCGGACGGTGGCTGGGACCTTAGAATAGGAATAGCTTGTGAGGCCGACAACTCAACCCATTTTCCTCACTATAATCAATCGAACGCGGGTAAAGCTATCGGTGCGCAAAAAGTCGTGACTTGAAAGGTTTCCAACTGACGGGATAACTCGCACCGCGCGGTCAGCCCTGTCTGTGTTTGTGCGGAGTGGCTCGCTGGCGGACTAAGAGTCAGGATGCAATGGCTCCTTCTCAATGTGGCCTTTATGACACTCCAATTCCGTGTGATCCGAGCCAGGCATGATACTATGCTCAGGCTCGGCTCCGGCTGCGCCAACCCTCGGTGCCCTCTCTCGCCTCCGGTATTCTTGGCTTGTTCACGACACCGGGGAGGAAGAGAAAGTGCGGTAGATGCAAAACACGTCCTGTATCACCTAAAATTAATTCACGCGTAACTCACCGTGCTAGCTTCCAGTCTGCAGTTAAGCGCGTGGTGGACCTAGTCGGATACTACGGTCGAACTGTCCGTCAGTCACGAGATTGCTCCAAAGAACACACAACTCTCATTCACATGAGAGTTGTGTGTTATTTGCGTGTGGGCAGGTTTTCCTACGGGTTGTATGGGTTGGTAGGGTGACGTGTGTTGATGGGCTTTGAACTGTGATAGTTTTTCTCAGAGTTCCATGGATGTACCTACGTATGGGCAAGTAGACTAATGCGATGACTGAATGGTCGTGGGCAGTAGGAGTGGGTTCGGCGGACGTATATTGGCGTTTCTGGGATTGGTTTGCCTATCGCAGTGCAATGGGTTTGCAAGGGATCAACCAGACCCATGGGTGATGTGAAGGTTCGATCGCTGCCAGAATCGAGTCTGTATTGCGCCTGCAGCGGAGGGAGGGTGGGGGAGTTTTGGTGGGTGATATGGCGTCGGGAGGGCTTCCCCAACGGTAGGGGTGATGGTACTGGCCATCATTGTCGCCGTCGGCCCCGGGCTTGCAGTATTCGCGATGGAGCTAGTGGTAGGCATGTATATGGAATTTTTGACTTTTAAAAGCATGGTATTTTCAAAAAACAGATATAAATCCTTTGTGGGCAGAAATACCGATGCATACTGGCTGCTTATCATGACACAAAAATGATTCTCAGCTTAAATTGTAGTTTTTTTTAGGATTATCTTTCTTTAGGCGATTTGAGGGTTTTACAGGGATCTGCTTTGTCACGGGCCGGCAAAAAGGTCATGGTGCATCCGTCTTGCCTGTTTGTTTGAGCTGGTTCCAACGCTGCTTTGCCGGTTCTATGTTCAGGCATAAGTACCTAAATGTCACGAATTTTGGTGGAATATAGAACAAGTCATGTCCCTGGTCCCTCACTACATGAAGTTGGCGGGGGAGCTTTATTGCTTTGGATAAGTTGGAAGAAGCGGGTGGCAGCTTTCATGTCGGCATGCCATGTTGACTTGTAACACCTCCGTTGATGACCAGTTTTCAAGATCGGTGTCCAACTGCCTCTTTAGGTGGTTCACAATGGTTTATTAATTGACTCTGGAAGTCTGCTTTCTTTCAAACAAAATGCTTACGAAGCGCGTTGCACTATCCGCAATCTGTTACTGCGCTAGGAAGTCCAAAACCGTTCCGACAAGCAAATTCCGTCTCTCCTGGCTTTTCCCACATCTTTTTACCTAGTCTCGGTAAACGTTTAGGTTCGCCTCTGCTACTTCGAGTTAAACTTCCACTTAGGGAAAAATGACAATGAGGAAATCGGCGTTTGGGTTGATTGGACACGCTCGGCTTTCGCCTGACTCTATCGATGCTAATGGAATCGGTGTTTATCTTATCAGGAAACCCAGCTGTGTCTTCCTTTAGCAATTTCTGCGTGAACGCGAGACATGGCTCATGCACTCCGAAGTCATTTATAGCCAGAAATCATTCGATTGATTGTGCCTGCAATCAGTTTTCGGGTATTCTTCTCAATTACTGGTTATATCGTGAGTTACGAATGCAACCTTCTACGACATAACTCTTAATTATACCTGCCTAGGACTATCCTGTTGTATGGTTTTTTGTCCTGCACTTTCTAGGAATGTCGTCTTACCCAAGCACGGACCCGATGGTCAATGGTGTTGAGTTGAACGACTAATAACCTGGTTAAAGCTTATCTTGGTTACATCACCGTCTCCACGGCCTCCCTGCGTTTTATTTGAGCGCAAAGGGACTCACGAGTCGGCTGTCAATCGATGAAAGTAAACACTTCCTCGTGATTCAGTTAATCCATCGCATTTGGGCGGCTGAATCAACAATTATAACCATTTCCACAAGCCTAATAGTAAGCTTATCCGACCAGCCATACGATTGGTTTCTTGGACTATGCTTTAAGCATCTTAACGAGTGAAGTGAGCTTATCCTTTCCACCGTTTGGTTTTCTTCCCCAATGCCAGTTCTTCTTCTCTTTGCATGAATAACCGTCTCCCCATTTCTCCCATCTAGGCAACTTAAGATTGTTGTGGAAGCACACCTTTGATCAGACGCTACAAATCGTCCTGAATGAACTCAATGAGCCACCGGCGTCCACATCATCTCAGCGACTGGAGTTGATCCACTCGGCCACAGCTGCTTTGGCGGCCCTGGTCTATCTGTATCCCGTAGAGTACAGATCGACTGGTGAATCCCTGAAAAAAAGTTGTCCAACAACAGGACGATCCAAGCATTCAGACCTCCTGGACGGTAACGCTACGGCCTACAGCGATGCTGTGAATGCTGCCATTACGCATCTGGCTTCTGTTCACGAGACTCGAGCGTCAAAGCACATTGCTGTGAGTTAAACCGTCCGCTTTTTATTACTTCAGTGTAGTGACGCTTCACGCATCACCAGTAACTCGATGTGTTTTTTTAGCCCGGCCTGGCTGACGATAAACCAGACATATTGCCAAGTTACTGCTGATCTGTATTTACAAGAGCATTTTCAAATATTATCTCAATTTACAACTTAAGTAACCGGTTTCGCGTTTCGCATTCGAATGTTTGGTTTATTCAGATTTATTTTATTTGGGATTGCGACAGGAACTTGTGGCACCTGCAAATGCAATTCCCGCTGCGTAATGCTATCTATTGCCTTTGTCGCCAAAAAGCGGTTTGTAGACATAATGATAAAGTGCTGATGAACATTAATGAGACCTCTATCTTATGCTCGGGCATTCCTGAACCGACATCACTCGATAAAGTATATGTGAGTGGAAATTCCTCAGTGGAATTCTGTACCGACGTATGTCGTGCATTCCGCCACCGTGAGTGTGCGTGTATATACTCATTTGTTAACTGTCAGTCAGAAATCCTCAACCCGTAGCTAATGAGATAGTTATAATTACCAACATACTCTTAACTTGATTTCAATAACTCATTTTGTTTAAATGAACTTTGGTGCTCTGCTGAACATGCCGCATCAAAATGCAGTGAGTGTATTATGCAGCAATTGATTGACTGATTAATGACACCGAATCCCTCTACATCCATTTTCTAGTAAATCGTGTCTTCCGAGAGGACAGGGGTGAAGGGATTGACGGGTGTAAAATCACCTAGTGATTAAATAAAGCAGTATATCTCCCTTATTGTTAAGAAAAATCGTATTCTCGTGTACGTGTCAGCTACCACTAATGACGCCTCAAAAGCCCTTACTTGCGCACTTTTCTATGTATGTCAACTTCTGTCCGAACTAACCAAGTAGTTTATTTTTAGCGGTCGAGAAAAAAAAACAAAGGAAAAATAGAGGAAGTCATTCTTATTCAGCATTTGCACTCTCAGCGGCTGGTTTTGCAAATCTGGATGCAACTTTATAGGACTTGAACAACTAACCATACAATTTGAAAATTTTTTGCTGACATTTTCTTGCTACGCACGACTTCAGTTTAGCGATCACAGCGCTAATTTATTGGAGGCATGAAGTGCTGCATGAAGCTAACAATTCGCACAATACTCAAGTAAGCATCAGATCATAATGACTGCCGATGAATTACTTTATCGGAAACACATAGGTATATCACGTGCTAATTGGTGTTATCAGCATATTGACAGCGCAACGTATCCACCCTTGTGTTGTTAAAGTCATATTTTTGAACAGAGGTGTAATTAGTCGTTCGCATACTACTGACTAACACTAACAAACAGGCCGGAACTAGGAATTTTATTACCCTTCTCCTTACCATTCGGTCTCGTTTCAATCAAGAGAGAAAGAGAGGTCTGAAAGGCGATTCATTTAAGACAACGTGAAACATTTGATCTTCTGACGTGGGGTCAAGACAACAGGGTGCTAAGACTACCCTCATCAAAGCTGTCATTCGACATTTTGTACAAGCACGAAAGATATCGTTTTTAGTGCTGCCATCGCTGAATCACATGCCCTACTAGAGTACTTGGCACGCTGTTGGATTCAAAGGCTCGGGATGTTTGCTCCAGTTGACTGCAATTCAGGTTACAAAACGACATTCCCTAAAGCCAATGACCGTATTCTGCACCTCTATCATCCGCCGTTCTTTGGGACCGACTGTTTTTCTTCGAAGTCCTCCTTCAATTCCTGACCCTATGTTGGCTGTCGAATAACGATGATGATAATGGATCAACTCTTGACTCTCCAGCGGGCTGTCCCCGCAGGTTGAATCAACAAACTTTCTATCCCACGTCCGGCCTGCGCACCCCAGTAGTAACCTTATTTTGGCCACAAACAGACCACAAATAATCACTGCTCTACCCCTCCCTTCTTATCGATCTTGCATACCGTGACTTCGAGCGGGCACATGTCCACCGAAGGGTATCCATTTTATATGGGATTTCACTGCAGTCAACAGTTAATTGAAGCGAGGTAGGTAGTTAGATTTTTAATCCTTTGGAAAAGTTAAAATGCTGATTTCTTACTGTTTCTCAGGCCCACGAAGCTATTGAGCTTTCCTGTCTGCACGCACTTGTCCAACTCCTCTGTCATCGACGTATCGGTGTGACGAACGGCTTCCCCAGCCTCGATGCAACTCAAACTGTCAGGGCGGTTCAAGCTCTTTGGCCATCAGTTTGCTGCTCTGGTCCAGATTCCCTGGTGGCAACCAACGCCAAACCACCTCCGCTCTCTCAGGAGGATGTGACGACGGGGGAGACTGAACACGGTTACAGCACCTCCACCTCGACCGACTTTTCCAGTTCTTGTGACGGCGACTGGCAGTGGCCTAAGTGGAGCAGCCCATCCAAGTCGGGCTTTCCTGCAATCGTGCCCACTGTGCCGGTGACGGAGTCGGAGACAGATGACCCTGAGTCTTCTGCCGAGGACAGTAGACTGGGCGTTAATAACAGGTCGGCTCATAGTCAAGAAGCCAGAGTCCGCGTACGCCAGAAATATGTACATATAAATAAGCTACTAAACTATATCTCAGTAGGCCTTTTATGTAACTATTTATTCCTTATTTTAGAAGAAAATCTGCCTACTTGCGACATTCTGCGTACGGCGCATCGTGAACTGTACCACCAAACGCATTTGCCTGGACCTCTGGCCCTGCTTAATGCCGGAATCCCAGTCGTTTAACACTATGCCTTCATCAGAGCGAAGGACTGCGACTTCCGTTGGTCAGTCCGGCCTCCAACCTGATTTACTGACACTGATACTGAAGCAGCGTGATCCACGAATGAGACAAGTGAGTGACTTGAGCCCTTAGATTACTGCTCTTAAACGAGTTGAGGCGCACTTTGCCTCGATTACTTGGCTGTCTGTGATGCGCTTGGAGCCTCTGTGGTTGACGTCTAAGAGATTCGTCCGGTCCAATTGATGGATACCACCCCTGTGTCCGTAGACTTCAGAATGGTGAATTAAACCTGCACTTGTTTATGGTGTAGCAGAATTTCGCCTCCTCTTAGTCACGTATTAATCTCAAACTTGCTCATTTTAATGGCAAAACTGAGTCAGGACTACTAGAGATGACATTTATGCGCAGTGGATGGTAAGGCTGGGGCCGCGTGTACACGTACCACACACGTGTTAGTCACATTTACTGGACTTTGGTAGGGCTAGCGAACTCTAAACAACTGAAAGCCCTATAAATGCTACATTAGAAAGATTTCATTTTAGTGTTACACTCCTTCCTGAGTATGAAGCCTTCGTAACTGCGTCAGGTGACGCGTCTTTTGCAGGTCATACGGACCCGAGGAATGTTGGTCGGGACTCCTGACAGTGGTTTTTCAGACGATAGAATCGCTGATGTTGGACCAGACCTATATGTAGCATTAATGCGCGGCCACTTTGTGGGCGTGTGTTCTGAGTACGTATCAGTAAGTAGATGCATGCGGTTTGAATAACTACGGATATGGCGTAGCTGGTAGGTGATGTTTCAAAAAAGGACTGTATCATGTGCACACAGAACCGCACAGGTCCATGTTATGTATGAATATGCAAGCAGTAAATGGTTCAAAACACATGGTACGCGTTAGAGGACGACTGTATTACTAACGCGCCTTCAAGCAATTTCCAGAACCAGCCACTTACTATACTTTATAAGCGCGCTATACAGTTCATTTTTATCACACTCCTTATTAGGCTGTTTGCAGTAACCAATTTCCATGACGATATCTCATCCTGTTAATTCACCATTTTCGTATGATAAATTAATGCTAATCCTTACTGGATTTAACTTCCTTTTTACTACCTGAGATCAGGCTCTGTCCAACATGCCGTCTTTTGTCTAGTTTTTTTTTTAATGTCCCTTATTTCTCTCTCCCCTCCGCAGATCTTTATAGAAATGCTGGGTAACCTGCTTACGAACACAGAATCGCGATTTTCGGTGGCTGAGGAACTCACCGTCTGGCACTCAACCGCCTACATTCCCTACGCTGTGCGATTGGCTGCAGAGCTGCGAGCGTTGCATCGTCGCATCTGCTGGGCCTTGCTTTCCGAGTCCTCACCCCAGCATCAGGTTCGACCCATTTGTCGTTCTGACCCGACAGGCTTGCCACCGGAACTCCTATTCACAACTTTCTTTGCAGCTTACGCGGACATACTTTGCCTACTTAAGTAGTTTTAGTAGAAAGAGTTTGGGATCCGAACAATCATCGTAATATAGCCTAGTTGGCTTCCGACCGTGAATCCGTCCGTCATCCGTATGCATAAGTTTGTGACCTCCAAAAAGGCCCTATATCACAGGTTACCTTTTTTGGTTGCCATAATCGGGATTTTTAGAATGAAAACGAATTTTTTGCGATTTCTTCGGAAATTGCATTAAATTATATTGTTCCACCAACATACGTAATTGTCTGCGCACTCATATAGTCAATTTGCATTGTTTACTTTCCTCGGAAATTAATGCGTGAACCTGTATAGCTTTTTAGGCTGGATCTGAATGTTTATGGGAATATATGAACTAAAATCCATAAATTACTGTGGAATAACCGCGTAATACTCACGATACGTGAACAGACAGTCCTTAGCACAAAAATACTGGCTTATTGACCACACTGACAACACAAGTACTGGCTAAGGACACAAACATGCGTTTTCTGCCGATCTTGTGTCGTTGTATGACGTACCAGCGAGAATTTCGGCTCATCAGTGGCCCCCAGCGTTCTTCATGTGGTTTCTAGCGTATAAACGCCATTTTCCATGTTTCCTTATTTACGTTCCTCGAGAAGTAATGCGCCAAATGAAAGTAACTCCCTCAGAAAAAGCTCTTTAGGCTCTGTCCGAAAGTCGATATGGATATTCGAGCCAAAATTTATCAGCTGCTGCAGGATAACCGCGTACTATTTACAAACTGTCAATTGGTCAAAGGTTATGTGGGGCGTCTCTTCAACGCATGGGGCAATGAAGGCCTGAAATTAAAATGGAGGAGTTCAAAACTACACCTTTTGTGTGACCTAATTGCCTGTGATAGTACTTCTCCCTCCTCCCATTCTCACTCCTGCGTGAAAATACTTCAGTTATGGCGCTTCGGACCATTCAAAAACAATCAGAACGTTTGCTCGGGCGTTGTACACGCCTTGGCGCTTTCCATATATTTTTAATATTTGTTCTTAAGTTTAAGTGAATTTTACCAATCCATACGAGAAGGTGAGTGTCGGTTAGTGATATAGCAGATTCCGAACTGATTACAGTAATTATGAGTATACTCTGGTCTTTCGGAGTCACTTTTAAATCTGTCATGGGAGGAGGAAATGGCAGACAAAAAAGTAGTGGGGTCGAAAGACAAGACACGTTAGAAATCGTTGACCACATATTTTACAGGTAGGCGATATTCAAGTATATCGGAGAAACCAGGAGGTTACTTAGGTCGTGGGTGGCTGAACATGCATCGATAATGAGTAAAATTGATGCCAATACAAGAGTCTTGAACATTTTGATTCCTGGATCTAGGTTATAGAATGAATTAATAAACGGAGTGGTATTACAGCAGCCTTCGCATCGCACTCAACACCACAGAACGTCACTCCAAGCGACATTAGTGAGGTTTAGCACGACCTGATAATCGGCTCACCGACTGCTGAAACCGGTGCTGAGGGTGCTATGGCCGGTGAGTCATGCCCGCCGCAATAGCAACAGGCACGTAGCTTCGCAGTAGGCTTCCTTGCTAATCCTTCATTCTTTCCTCGCATGATGGGTTTAAGTGGGAGCCATAAACGCTAAAATAAACTCGTTCCAGCAATCGGTTCAAATCACGAAGTACCAACGGCTCCACACAGGGCAAACTGCATTTATATATGCTACTTTAATCTTTTGAGTAGACATTTTTAATAGGTTTTAGTTCCACCGCCACAGCCAGGTTTCTCTATTCCATCTGTTGCAGCTCTGTTTGCTACGGGCTGTCAATGCCCTGGTCGCTGTGACACCCTACCAGCGCCTGCGTCCCGGCTTGCTCTCCGACCTCTTACCCTCACTCAATAAGTTTCTATTTATATCGTCCTATTTTTCCCCCACGGCCTCTGCACACGAGCCGACAAGGCGAACACACTTCCAATCCGCTGTGCTCACCGTCTGGAGCACAGTCCTAGGCAAATCAACCGCCCCCATTCTCGAGGTAAGTTTCCATGTTTTGCCGCCATGATCATCACCAGCTCTGCCAATGTGTGATAACGTTAGTCATGACAAACCACGTCGACAACGACTTCGGTTACCGATCACCCTCCTGAGCTTTCGACTGCGCGTTAGTTTGCGCCAGATTTTTTTTTACAGTGTGAGGACTAAGTATCTGGCTAATTCACGAAACCTATGGCACTTTTTGGGAAACGTATGGATTCATTTTTGTATATCCTGGCTTACTTTCAAGACGTTCTTTCGTTACCAATATGTCTAAGGGGTCAGTTTGTGTACTACCGCGATCTTTGATATCAAGCTGTCTGATCCGTCCATCTACGTCAAGATCACTTGAATCTCATTGATCCTGCTAGGCACGCTCAAACAGAACTTTCAATTAGACCCCTTCTCGGGACTATGGTGCTGCAAATAATTAACGCTGAAATTACTCGTAGGTTTGGTTTTGAATCAGATTGATTCCACGTGAAGTGAGTAGTTCATGTGATACTCTTTATTCACGTTGTTCTAGCGAAGTGAACCTCTCCTTTCCTCCGAATTGTATCCTATTTTCTGCATCGGCTGCTTCTTCTCCAACTCTATTGGCGGTCGAACAATGCTTATCTACTAGCGTTATATTGATGTCGGTCTGTTTGTGTTCCTTTTTGCACCCATTCGGACTAGCTCTTCATGAACCCTCTTTTTCGTTGCTTCTGTAAATGTTCACGTAGAGTTTCAAGACTTGGTTCCGAATGGCCCCTTAAACTTTCCTCAAAAAACCGGCCCGCCATTACGCTCGCATCGAATCCCTTCTCAGTGCACTATCATCTCATATCCTCTGCCCACGGCGCAAAGTCTGAGGGCAGGTTGAAACACCTCGAGTGGAAGGTTTTTGTGTCTAGTTGTTAAAATTTATTGTTTGGAGATGAAAATGCGAACTCATTTGACCAGAAAATTTCAGACTCAGCAGAAAGTTAGCTTTCGAACTTTTTCTGTCTTTTTGACCTATTTTAGCAGTAAGCCTCATCAGCGAAATAATTTTGACTCATAAAAACCACTAATTGCATGTTTTATTTTGTCCCCTATTGTTTTACTTACCCTTGTTCGGTCATGGTGTCTGGTAAAATATCAGGCATAAGTGTGGTCATTGGATACTGGCTTCAGGACAATCGCGGTTCATACGATCAATAGGGGCGCATCGTGCAATCGAGCCGAGTTTGGAAATTCCACATATTAAAGGGTCAAATCAAAACATGGGGTCAACTGCGAGTATTCCAATAGTCAGGATGACACTACCGTCAAAGATAAGGGAGATTGAAAAGGCCAATTCGAGCTATTTAGCCGTCATCAGCCAGTCATACCGAACCCCAGGCGCTGCGACACTGGAAAATCGATCCTGCGATCCGTTGTCTACACGTCCAACGCTCTAAACCACTGCGCCATGGGCTCGTCGGTTTCGACCGGGAATATTAACAGTGGTAGATGGGCGCTCACCGATCGGTTACGGGACTCACTCGTCCCGTTATGCTTTTGGGTGCACTGTTGGGCCCCGCCAGCAGGCACACAGGGACTAGTAATATAGGCACATAGACTTTACCGACAAAGACAAGGGACACGGGAATGGTCATTTCCGAATTAGCCGTCATCAGCCAGCCTCGGGTGCCGCAATATCGGGGTGTTGGGTATGGCTGGCTGATGGCGACAACGAAGCCAGAAATCACCATTTCAGTCTTCCTTTACTTTGTTGATAATCTTATTCTGACTATTATATTCATCCTAGTAGACCCAAATGAGACAGCACTTTCCCTCTTTTATACGCTGTTTAATTTAATAAAGTTTTTTTCTGACAAAACTCGTATGTCCTTGAGAAAATAAGGTTTTCGTTTCTTTATTCAGTGAGATGTGGAGATTTTTACAATAAATAGTTTTATGCTAGTATGTTGAAGGTGCAAGCGTCTTCTGAGTCTATGACTTGGGCGAGTTAAACATATGGTTTGGCAAAATATCAGGGTAAATGCCGTCACACTTCTAAGTGAGTATGCAGTGCAATGCGCGAAGCTCTTTCCTTCTGAACCAAGAGCATCGTTTTGAAATTGCCCAGGTATAAGAATTCAATGATCCGCCCCCCACCCCAGATTCCAGTTAAAATATCCCCCATCCATCCAAAAAGATTTTTTTGATCTTCCATTCTTAACCCATCCCAAAACAGATATGCCAGTTACTATGGGCTGAGCCGAATTCGATGAACAACTCTCTGCGTAAGGAGACTGAGGAAGGACAGAAGGATGACAACGGGGCGTGTGAGTCGCCTTCAGGTGGTAGCCCCCTGCATCACCTGTCCACTGTCAGCGGACGCAACTATGCTGCAGCGTTTTCGCCCTGTTGGCTTGTTGAGGTATGTCTCATGCGTATATAAAATACCCTCACGCGCGCACGTAAGTTCGACCGTCGTAGTCTGACGATGTCCACCGTATGCTCCACAGAAGGGTGGTGCAGGGAGAGTGACTTGTGTGCAGATTAGTTTTAAGTGGTATAAGACTTGCACTGCATCTACCACACTGTCTTCCCTTGCCCGCCTGTGCCCGGTGTCAAGAAATAGGTAAAAAGACCGTAGGCGTGGTCAGGCGCAGTTGAAGCATCTCTCAAGGAATGGGAGAGCGGAGTGTGGCATAAGCCGAAGCCAATCTATTGGCTTCACGAAGCAAACAGGCTCCGTATGGGTAGCAAAGGCCACGAACAGGTGACCAATTACCGGCCGAAGTTGGCCAAGTTATAATTGCAGAGCGGAGGGACGACAGAAAATGCGGGTAGATTGATACAGTCTGTTTCGGGCTTATTCTGCCTTCATTCAGCCAATAATAACGCTGACTACCAGCTGGGACTGGAAGCACAAACATGCAGTCGAGTACAGCGCTGACAGTCCACACACTAGGCCTAGCAGATAAGCTACCGGCACTTCATTGAAGCGAAGGTCATCAGTGCCTCGCCGCCTGTCATTCTCTGTTGCTGCAGATCGAGTATTTAAAACTTTGTCGACTTCGGCCTGCTAATTGATTACCTGTTCGTGACCTTTGCCACCCGTACGGAACTTGTTTGCTTCGGGTAGCCAAAATATCGGTGTGCGCCTCTTCCTGTTTGAATATATATATATATCTGGAGTCCATATACCAGAAACCGCATAGAGAACGCTGGGGGACCCACTGAGGAGCCGAACCCCTCGTTGCTGCGTCACGCAGCAGCAGAAACATCGGCGAAACACGTGTCTGGGCTTTTAGCTAGTACCTTTGTCGGAAGTACGGTATAATATCTGTGCCATATAAGATTCATACTGGTTGTAGCCTACTTGTTTGTAGAATGGGCATTACGTGGTTATTCCACAGTAGTTGGTTGTCTTCGACCCAAATGTTCATTGAAATTTCGGGTCTGACCCTAAAAAGCCGTGTCCGAATCATCTGACTCCATGTCCTGCACTTAATAATTTCAGAAATTATTTCCTTGATTATTCTCTGGAGTCCATATACCAGAAACCACATAGAGAACGCTGGGTGACCCACTGAGTAGCCGAACCCCTCGTTGCTGCGTCACGCAGCAGCAGAAACATCGGCGAAACACGTGTCTTGGCTTTTAGCTAGTACCTATGTCGGAAGTACGGTATAATATCTGTGCCATATAAGATTCATACTACTTGTAGCATACTTGTTTGTTGAATGGGCATTACGTGGTTATTCCACAGTAGTTGGTTGTCTTCGACCCAAATGTTCATTGAAATTTCGGGTCTGACCCTAAAAAGCCGTGTCCGAATCATCTGACTCCATGTCCTGCACTTAATAATTTCAGAAATTATTTCCTTGATTATTCTCTGGAGTCCATATACCAGAAACCACATAGAGAACGCTGGGTGACCCACTGAGTAGCCGAACCCCTCGTTGCTGCGTCACGCAGCAGCAGAAACATCGGCGAAACACGTGTCTGGGCTTTTAGCTAGTACCTATGTCGGAAGTACGGTATAATATCTGTGCCATATAAGATTCATACTACTTGTAGCATACTTGTTTGTAGAATGGGCATTACGTGGTTATTCCACAGTGGTTGATTGTCTTCGACCCAAATGTTCATTGAAATTTCGGGTCTGACTCTAAAAAGTCATGTCCGAATCATCTGACTCCATGTCCTGCACTTGACAATTTCAGAAATTATTTCCCTTGATTATTCTCTGGAGTCCATATACCAGAAACCGCATAGAGAACGCTGGGGGACCCACTGAGGAGCCGAACCCCTCGTTGCTGCGTCACGCAGCAGCAGAAACATCGGCGAAACACGTGTCTGGTTTTTAGCTAGTACCTATGTCGGAAGTACGGTATAATATCTGTGCCATATAAGATTCATACTACTTGTAGCATACTATTTTGTAGAATGGGCATTACGTGGTTATTCCACAGTGGTTGATTGTCTTCGACCCAAATGTTCATTGAAATTTCAGGTCTGACTCTAAAAAGTCATGTCCGAATCATCTGACTCCATGTCCTGCACTTAATAATTTCAGAAATTATTTCCTTGATTATTCTCTGGAGTCCATATACCAGAAACCGCATAGAGAACGCTGGGGGACCCACTGAGGAGCCGAACCCCTCGTTGCTGCGTCACGCAGCAGCAGAAACATCGGCTAAAACACGTGTCTGGGCTTTTTAGCTAGTACCTATGTCGGAAGTACGGTATAATATCTTGTGCCATATAAGATTCATACTACTTGTAGTACTACTTGTTTGTAGAATGGGCATTACGTGGTTATTCCACAGTGGTTGATTGTCTTCGACCCAAATGTTCATTGAAATTTCGGGTCTGACCCTAAAAAGTCATGTCCGAATCATCTGACTCCATGTCCTGCACTTAATAATTTCAGAAATTATTTCCTTGATTATTCTCTGGAGTCCATATACCAGAAACCGCATAGAGAACGCTGGGGGACCCACTGAGGAGCCGAACCCCTCGTTGCTGCGTCACGCAGCAGCAGAAACATCGGCGAAACACGTGTCTGGGCTTTTAGCTAGTACCTATGTCGGAAGTACGGTATAATATCTGTGCCATATAAGATTCATACTACTTGTAGTACTACTTGTTTGTAGAATGGGCATTACGTGGTTATTCCACAGTGGTTGATTGTCTTCGACCCAAATGTTCATTGAAATTTCGGGTCTGACCCTAAAAAGTCATGTCCGAATCAT
This sequence comes from Schistocephalus solidus, assembly GCA_017591395.1. NCBI lineage: Eukaryota > Metazoa > Platyhelminthes > Cestoda > Diphyllobothriidea > Diphyllobothriidae > Schistocephalus > Schistocephalus solidus. The sequence goes on along the minus strand of WEDG01010265.1, from coordinate 10,905 downwards.
CTGACTCCATGTCCTGCACTTAATAATTTCAGAAATTATTTCCCCGATTATTCTCTGGAGTCCATATACCAGAAACCGCATAGAGAACGCTGGGGGACCCACTGAGGAGCCGAACCCCTCGTTGCTGCGTCACGCAGCAGCAGAAACATCGGCGAAACACGTGTCTGGGCTTTTAGCTAGTACCTATGTCGGAAGTACGGTATAACGTCTTTTGCCATATAAGATTCATACTACTTGTAGTACTACTTGTTTTGTAGAATGGGCATTACGTGGTTATTCCACAGTGGTTGATTGTCTTCGACCCAAATGTTCATTGAAATTTCGGGTCTGACCCCTTAAAAAGTCATGTCCGAAGCACCTGACTCCATGTCCTGCACTTAATAATTTCAGAAATTATTTCCCCGATTATTCTCTGGAGTCCATATACCAGAAACCGCACAGAGAACGCTGGGGGACCCACTGAGGAGCCGAACCCCTCGTTGCTGCGTCACGCAGCAGCGAAACATCGGCGAAACACGTGTCTGGGCTTTTAGCTAGTACCTATGTCGGAAGTACGGTATAACGTCTTTGCCATATAAGATTCATACTACTTGTAGTACTACTTGTTTGTAGAATGGGCATTACGTGGTTATTCCACAGTGGTTGATTGTCTTCGACCCAAATGTTCATTGAAATTTCGGGTCTGACCCTTAAAAAGTCATGTCCGAAGCACCTGACTCCATGTCCTGCACTTAATAATTTCAGAAATTATTTCCCCGATTATTCTCTGGAGTCCATATACCAGAAACCGCACAGAGAACGCTGGGGGACCCACTGAGGAGCCGAACCCCTCGTTGCTGTGTCACGCAGCAGCAGAAACATCGGCGAAAACACGTGTCTGGGCTTTTAGCTAGTACCTATGTCGGAAGTACGGTATAATGTCTTTGCCATATAAGATTCATACTACTTGTAGTACTACTTTTTTGTAGAATGGGCATTACGTGGTTATTCCACAGTGGTTGATTGTCTTCGACCCAAATGTTCATTGAAATTTCGGGTCTGACCCTTAAAAAGTCATGTCCGAAGCACCTGACTCCATGTCCTGCACTTAATAATTTCAGAAATTATTTCCCCGATTATTCTCTGGAGTCCATATACCAGAAACCGCACAGAGAACGCTGGGGGACCCACTGAGGAGCCGAACCCCTCGTTGCTGTGTCACGCAGCAGCAGAAACATCGGCGAAACACGTGTCTGGGCTTTTAGCTAGTACCTATGTCGGAAGTACGGTATAACATCTTTGCCATATAAGATTCATACTACTTGTAGTACTACTTTTTTGTAGAATGGGCATTACGTGGTTATTCCACAGTGGTTGATTGTCTTCGACCCAAATGTTCATTGAAATTTCGGGTCTGACCCTTAAAAGTCATGTCCGAAGCACCTGACTCCATGTCCTGCACTTAATAATTTCAGAAATTATTTCCCCGATTATTCTCTGGAGTCCATATACCAGAAACCGCACAGAGAACGCTGGGGGACCCACTGAGGAGCCGAACCCCTCGTTGCTGTGTCACGCAGCAGCAGAAACATCGGCGAAACACGTGTCTGGGCTTTTAGCTAGTACCTATGTCGGAAGTACGGTATAACGTCTTTGCCATATAAGATTCATACTACTTGTAGTACTACTTGTTTGTAGAATGGGCATTACGTGGTTATTCCACAGTGGTTGATTGTCTTCGACCCAAATGTTCATTGAAATTTCGGGTCTGACCCTTAAAAGTCATGTCCGAAGCACCTGACTCCATGTCCTGCACCTGTCCGGACATTCAGTTCACAATAAAGGCGGAGGTCAACAGTCAAATGACGTTCCTAGACATCCTGACCCACCGGAATTCCGACAACAGCCTAAAGACGACGGTATAAAGAAAGGCCACCAACACGCGTCAAGTCCTCAGTTACCAAAGTAACCACCCATTGTGCCACAAACGTAGCTGCGTACGGACGCTTTACAAAACGGGCGGAAACTCACTGTAGCGAGAAAGGCGACAAAGCACGCCGAGCTCCATTATCTTCAAACGAATGTTCATCTCCAACGGTTATCCTCGTAGCTTCATAGAACGCAGCAGACAACCGAGGCAAAGTTATAAGACCAGTGATAGAACCACCGAAAGTGTGGCGGGCAATACCATATATCGAGAACGTATCTGAAGCTGTTGCTCGTCTCTTACAACCACTGGGGATCGGCGTCGCCCACAAACCTGAGGCGACAATAAGACGTCTGGTAATGAGACCCAAGGCCCCCCTGTCACGCGGCGAAACGGCTAACGTCGTCTATCGTGTTCAGTGCGGTTCCTGTGAGGCGAACTATGTCGGAGAGACCGGTAAGCGACTACAGACCCGCATGAGTGAGCACGCAAGGGCCGTAAGAAGGATGGATCAGCTCTCGTTGGTGGCGGAACACTGTGCAGCCTCTGGACACACTTTTTCTTTCCAGGACGCCGGAAATCCTAGCCGAGTGTATCGACCAAACAGCCAGAGAAACGCTCGAAGCCTGGCACACCGTACCTTCTTCCATTAACCGTTGTACAATTCTCCCGGCGGCCTACCAGGCCTTACGAGTGCGGCTCAATCAACAGAATCGCAGGCAAGAAGTCAGACTGTTTGCGGTCGCAAGCAACCGCATAACGAGCCAGAACACATGCCTGAGTGAACCTAGGCCACGCACCAACACATTCGAGGGGATAACCGCGGAGAACGCAAACCAGCAAGACCTCCGGCCAGGCATGAACGTGGACGCAGGTGAACTCAGTTTGCGCACGAAAATCGATGATGAGCGTCTCCAACCCGATAGGAACGGAGACACCGGCAATGACTCAGCAACCACCGATGAGCCGTGCACGGACAGATTCAAACGAGGGACGAGAAACAGACATGCGGGTCCGGTACACCAAACGCGGGCAATGCAGACGAGGTCAATGACACTTGCCATCCCGACACAGCCCCCAGGCGAGGCGAGGGAGAATAAAAATCAATGATCAGCAGGACAGCAACTAACTCCCCCACCCCCCTGTAGTGCATCCTGCACGAATAGCTGTAGAGCCAGCATGTTCAGAACCCATAAATACTGTGAGGCGCCGTACTGAACCTACCTCCGACGATGGAATCTTGTTTGATTTTGAAACGTCAGGATATTAAACCTATTGTTCCCGTGATCGCCTCTTCTTCTGATTTATGCCCGGGGACGCGCATTTTTTTGCTTCAATTAGCAATATTTTTCGGTCGCGAAGCGCTATAGTCAGCACGTCGATGGGAAATCTTTGCCCTTCGCGTGTCTTCAACGTACGCGCAAATCGAATTCCTCCACAGATGCCTCGACAACCGTGTGCTACCGAAAAGCCTAACCTACAAGCCACCGGTGAACACAACGCTTGCGAAGCAATGGGTGATGCAACATGGCAGGCGAATGACCCGTGCTCTTATCCAGGACTGCCAGTTGAGGCTGCAGAAATACCGCAGAATTTTGAGCCAGATTATTCCGAAGTGTTTAGAGCTCATAGGAGAGAACGGTGTATCACTGTTGGACCGAGTAATCAATATTCGAGCCAGAGAACTGCGATCTAGACGAGATATGGAGCTGAGATTTAAATTCCAAAAGTTAAGCCCCACCACCCAAGATCACGACGAGACGCCGGTCCACAATTTGTCCTCCAAAGAACTTACACCGGTACATTTTCAAGTGCTTAAACATGAAGCATCCTTCAACACTGCGGATGCTGATCCGGTTAATCTTGTGGCCACCATTGAGTCGGTCTTAAGCACTCCCAGGAGGCGGAAGATACAAAGCACCTCATCAGACAACAAGTTACGTCCTTACTGTTTACACACAAACCACGAGCAGCTATTCCAAGAATGGAGCAGGATGCCCTCAGGACACTGAACGCTGACAGGAGCATCGTGATACTGCCAGCCGACAAGGGACGTTCCACAGTAGTACTCGATAAGTCGGAATACCTCCGGAAGGCCAACGCTCTACTCGATGACCGTCATGCCTACCACAGGTGCGATGGAGATCCTATGAAGAAGCTAGTGGCAAAAATCAACGTGACGCTCGCTAGTTTGCAGAGTAACGGCGCCATCTCTAAAAGCTGAACGACTGACAATAAAAACCTACAGATTCGGCCATGGCGAGATTCTATGGGCTGCCCAAAGTACACAAACATGGTGCTCCACTTCGACCCATCATATCCCTGCGTGGAACACCCACATTCAATCTGGCCAAATGGCTGTTCCGACGTCTGAAGTGCCTTACACCAGACTCTGATACAACGGTACGTTCAGCCGCCCATTTCTTGGAAAGACTCCGTGGTTTAAACCTTAAGGCAGACGAATTCATGGTATCATTTGATGTTACCTCACTTTTTCACCTCAATTCCTCAGAGCCTTGCAATTGAAACTGTCAATGACTTGCTTGAGAACCGTTATGACGAGGTAATCAATAAGCCTAAACGGGCGCACCTCATCCAGCTGCTCACTTTCTGCCTCAAAACCTACTTCACCTTTGAGGGAACGGTCTACGAACAGATCAAGGGGACTCCGATGGGTTCGCCGCTGTCTGGTTTCATTGCTGAGGCGGTCCTTCAAAAGTTGGAGACACGTGTGTTCACGAAACACAGACCAATATTTTTGGGTGCGGTATGTGGACGATACTTTCGTCGTTCTCAAGCGCGAAACGGTCACCGAATTTCACGCACTCCTGAACTCTATCTATCCGGACATTCAGTTCACGATGGAGGCTGAGGCCAACAGTCAAATGGCGTTCTTAGACGTCCTAGTCCACCGTAAGACCGACGGCAGCCTAAGGACAACGGTATATAGAAAGGCCACCAACACGCGTCAGGGTCCTCAGTTACCCGTAACCACCCCTGTCACAGGCGGAGACTGCGAACGTCGTCTATCGTGTTCAGTGCGGAATTCCTCGTGAGAGGCGAACTCATGTCGGAGAGACCGGTAAGCGACTACAGACCCGCATGAGTGAGCACGCAAGGGCCGTAAGAAGGATGGATCAGCTCGTTGGTGGCGGAACACTGTGCAGCCTCTGGACACACTTTTTCTTTCCAGGACGCCGAAATCCTAGGCCGAGGTATCGACCAAACAGCCAGAGAAACGCTCGAAGCCTGGCACACCGTACCTTCTTCCATTAACCGTTGTACGATTCTCCCGGCGGCCTACCAGGCCTTTACGAGTGCGGCTCAATCAACAGAATCGCAGGCAAGAAGTCAGACTGTTTCGCGGTCGCAAGCAACCGCATAACGAGCCAGAACACATGCCTGAGTGAACCTAGGGCCACGCACCAACACATTCGAGGGGATAACCGCGGAGAACGCAAACCAGCAAGACCTCCGGCCAGGCATGAACGTGGACGCAGGTGAACTAGTTTGCGCACGAAAAATCGATGATGAGCGTCTCCAACCCGATAGGAACGGAGACACCGGCAATGACTCAGCAACCACCGATGAGCCGTGCACGGACAGATTCAAACGAGGGACGAGAAACAGACATGCTGGTCCGGTACACCAAACGCGGGCAATGCAGACGAGGTCAATGACACTTGCCATCCCGACACAGCCCCCAGGCGAGGCGAGGGAGAATAAAAAAATCAATGATCAGCAGGACAGCAACTAACTCCCCCACCCCCCTGTAGTGCATCCTGCACGAATAGCTGTAGAGTCAGCATGTTCAGAACCCATAAATACTGTGAGGCGCCGTACTGAACCTACCTCCGACGATGGAATCTTGTTTGATTTTGAAACGTCAGGATATTAAACCTATTGTTCCCGTGATCGCCTCTTCTTCTGATTTATGCCCGGGGACGCGCATTTTTGCTTCAATTAGCAATATTTTCGGTCGCGAAGCGCTACAGTCAGCACGTCGATGGGAAATCTTTGCCCTTCGCGTGTCTTCAACGTACGCGCAAATCGAATTCCTCCACAGATGCCTCGACAACCGTGTGCTACCGAAAAGCCTGTCCTACAAGCCACCGGTGAACACAACGCTTGCGAAGCAATGGGTGATGCAACATGGCAGGCGAATGACCCGTGCTCTTATCCAGGACTGCCAGTTGAGGGCTGCAGAAATACCGCAGAATTTTTGAGCCAGATTATTCCGAAGTGTTTTAGGAGCTCATAGGAGAGAACGGTGTATCACTGTTGGACCGAGTAATCAATATTCGAGCCAGAGAACTGCGATCTAGACGAGATATGGAGCTGAGATTTAAATTCCAAAAGTTAAGCCCCACCACCCAAGATCACGACGAGACGCCGGTCCACAATTTGTCCTCCAAAGAACTTACACCGGTACATTTTCAAGTGCTTAAACATGAAGCATCCTTCAACACTGCGGATGCTGATCCGGTTAATCTTGTGGCCACCATTGAGTCGGTCTTAAAGCACTCCCCAGGAGGCGGAAGATACAAAGCACCTCATCAGACAACAAGTTACGTCCTTACTGTTTGACACACAAACCACGAGCAGCTATTCCAAGAATGGAGCAGGATGCCCTCAGGACACTGAACGCTGACAGGAGCATCGTGATACTGCCAGCCGACAAGGGACGTTCCACAGTAGTACTCGATTAGTCGGAATACCTCCGGAAGGCCAACGCTCTACTCGATGACCGTCATGCCTACCACAGGTGCGATGGAGATCCTATGAAGAAGCTAGTGGCAAAAATCAACGTGACGCTCGCTAGTTTACAGAGTAACGGCGCCATTTCTAAAGCTGAACGACTGACAATAAAACCTACAGATTCGGCCATGGCGAGATTCTATGGGCTGCCCAAAGTACACAAACATGGTGCTCCACTTCGACCCATCATATCCCTGCGTGGAACACCCACATTCAATCTGGCCAAATGGCTGTTCCGACGTCTGAAGTGCCTTACACCAGACTCTGATACAACGGTACGTTCAGCCGCCCATTTCTTGGAAAGACTCCGTGGTTTAAACCTTAAGGCAGACGAATTCATGGTATCATTTGATGTTACCTCACTTTTCACCTCAATTCCTCAGAGCCTTGCAATTGAAACTGTCAAGGACTTGCTTGAGAACCGTTATGACGAGGTAATCAATAAGCCTAAACGGGCGCACCTCATCCAGCTGCTCACTTTCTGCCTCAAAACCTACTTCACCTTTGAGGGAACGGTCTACGAACAGATCAAGGGGACTCCGATGGGTTCGCCGCTGTCTGGTTTCATTGCTGAGGCGGTCCTTCAAAAGTTGGAGACACGTGTGTTCACGAAACACAGACCAATATTTTGGGTGCGGTATGTGGACGATACTTTCGTCGTTCTCAAGCGCGAAACGGTCACTGAATTTCACGCACTCCTGAACTCTATCTATCCGGACATTCAGTTCACGATGGAGGCTGAGGTCAACAGTCAAATGGCGTTTTTAGACGTCCTAGTCCACCGTAAGACCGATGGCAGCCTAAGGACAACGGTATATAGAAAGGCCACCAACACGCGTCAGGTCCTCAGTTACCAAAGTAACCACCCATTGTGCCACAAACGTAGCTGCGTACGGACGCTTTACAAACGGGCGGAAACTCACTGTAGCGAGAAAGGCGACAAAGCAGCTGAGCTCCATTATCTTAAACGAATGTTCATCTCCAACGGTTATCCTCGTAGCTTCATAGAACGCAGCAGACAACCGAGGCAAATTATAAGACCAGTGATAGAACCACCGAAAGTGTGGCGGGCAATACCATATATCGAGAACGTATCTGAAGCTGTTGCTCGTCTCTTACAACCACTGGGGATCGGCGTCGCCCACAAACCTGAGGCGACAATAAGACGTCTGGTAATGAGACCCAAGGCCCCCTGTCACGCGGCGAAACGGCTAACGTCGTCTATCGTGTTCAGTACGGTTCCTGTGAGGGCGAACTATGTCGGAGAGACCGGTAGCGACTACAGACCCGCATGAGTGAGCACGCAAAGGGCCGTAAGAAGGATGGATCAGCTCTCGTTGGTGGCGGAACACTGTGCAGCCTCTGGACACACTTTTTCTTTCCAGGACGCCGAAATCCTAGGCCGAGGTATCGACCAAACAGCCAGAGAAACGCTCGAAGCCTGGCACACCGTACCTTCTTCCATTAACCGTTGTACAATTCTCCCCGGCGGCCTACCAGGCCTTACGAGTGCGGCTCAATCAACAGAATCGCAGGCAAAGTCAGACTGTTTGCGGTCGCAAAGCAACCGCATAACGAGCCAGAACACATGCCTGAGTGAACCTAGGCCACGCACCAACACATTCGAGGGGATAACCGCGGAGAACGCAAACCAGCAAGACCTCCGGCCAGGCATGAACGTGGACGCAGATGAACTCAGTTTGCGCACGAAAATCGATGATGAGCGTCTCCAACCCGATAGGAACGGAGACACCGGCAATGACTCAGCAACCACCGATGAGCCGTGCACGGACAGATTCAAACGAGGGACGAGAAACAGACATGCTGGTCCGGTACACCAAACGCGGGCAATGCAGACGAGGTCAATGACACTTGCCATCCCGACACAACCCCCAGGCGAGGCGAGGGAGAATAAAAATCAATGATCAGCAGGACAGCAACTAACTCCCCCACCCCTGTAGTGCATCCTGCACGAATAGCTGTAGAGTCAGCATGTACAGAACCCATAAATACTGTGAGGCGCCGTACTGAACCTACCTCCGACGATGGAATCTTGTTTGATTTTTGAAACGTCAGGGATATTAAACCTATTGTTCCCGTGATCGCCTCTTCTTCTGATATATATGTATATATATATATATATATATATATATATATATATATATATATATATATGCAGAATAACATGAACGACAAAGACAAGGGAGACTGGAATGACCATTTCTGGCTTAGTAGCCGTCATCATCCAGCCATACCCAACCCCACGCGCTGCGGCACCCGAGCCTCGAACTCGCGACCTTCTTGGGCAGAAGTCCAACGCTCTACCCACTGCGCCACGAGCTCGTTGTCTTGCCGGTTTCGATCGGGAATATTAACAATGGTAGTAGGGCATTCACCGATCGGTTACTCACTCGTCCCGTTGTGCCTTGGGGCTAACTCAAAGCCCGCCGGCTGCGGCTTAAATAAGGTAGCAGTGTATGAACAGAATAACATGACCGACAAAGACAAGGAGACTGGAATGGCCATTTCTGGCTTATTAGCCGTCATCAGCCAGCCATACCCAACCCCAGGCGCTGCGGCGCCCGAGCCTCGAACACTAACCTGCCTTACGGCTGCTGGCGGGGCTTGAGAGTTAGCCCCAAGGCACAATGGGATGAGTGAGTCCTGTAACCGATCGGTGAGTGCCCTACTACCATTATATATATATATATATATATATATATATATATGTATGATAGTGTGGCTCACCGATCTGCTTAAAGTATTTATGTTCCGTTGTGCCCTGCAACTCAGACTAAGTACTGATGAGCAGTCGCATAGCGATGTAGCATATGTTGATAATGTGGAACCGAAAAGACAAGGGGAGACCGGAATGGCCATTTCATGACATTAGCCCGAAATCATCAGTCATACCCAATCCCAAGTGTGAAACACCTGGGATTCGAACCCGCGACCTTTGGTATTTGAGTCGAACGCTCTTACCAGGGCACAACGGAACATAAATGTTCCTAAAGCAGATCGGTGAGCCACACACTATCATCATATTCCCGATCGCAACCGACAAGCAACGAGCCGTGGCTCGATGGTAGAGACGTTCGACTCCAAATGCCAAGGTCGCGGGTTCGAATCCCAGGTGTTCCACTTGGGATTGGGTATGACTGGCTGATGACGGCTAATAAGCCAGAAATGGCCATTCCGGTCTCCCTTTGCCGGTTATTCTGCCTTATGAGAGCAATCAGCCTATCGCTCACAAACGGAGTGCTGTCAACAGTCTACTCAGTCGAGCAAAAACACATTGCTCCGATGAAGAAGGCTATCGAATCGAACTGAATTACTTGTGTGAATTATTTTTCGCAGAACGGGTACCCTAAGGATTTTTGTACGCCGATACTTGAAAGGACAGAAATCGAAAGAAAAGGAACCAAGTAGTTCTAACGAGGCGCCAAAAATAAAATAAATACATGGCGAACCCTTCCTTACATCAAGAATGTGTCTGAACTCGTCGAAAGACACCTAAGGAAGCACCAAATTCATGTGGCGCACAAACCGACAACTACTTTGCGTACCCAGCTTGTCCACCCTAAGGATAGGGTCAACTATTTGGATAAGAAAGAAGTCATCTACAAGATCCCGTGTGAAGCATGTGATGCCGTGTATTGTGGTCAGACAGGCAAATCCGCCTCTACACGCATCTATGAACATCAGTTGGCAGTAAAGAGGCGGGACCATCTGTCCCAAACAGCTATGCATACTCTAGACACCGGGCACACCTTCGCTTGGGATAAAACTCGGATTGTCGCTGCCTGTTCCTCCAAGAAAGGTCGAGAGTTCCTCGAGGCGATGCATTCAGATGAGTCATGCATCAACAGACATATCGAGTTGGATGCGACGTACAGACATCTCAAGGAGAAATGGAAGAAACGAGAACCAATCAGGACAGGCTGATACACACAGCGGCCGCTTACTGGTGCCAATGTTCACGCCAGTATCGATTTTTTTCGCGTGATTACGATGTCAACTGTTTTTTTGCCACATTTGCTACCCGCCTGCGTCTGACGACGACCCGGAGAACCGGTGTTGAAAATTTACACAATAAAGCTCCATTTCCCATAGAACGTATTCAACTTCAAACTTTATTTCTTGGGATGCCTTCCTTTCACTACTTTATATATATATATATATATGGCACAGAAGTCCATATACCAGAAACCGCATAGAGAACCGCTGAGGGACCCACTGAG
>WEDG01010260.1:0-31932 GCA_017591395.1 Schistocephalus solidus | reverse complement strand
CTCGTCTGAATACAACGAGCTTTTCACAACACTAATACACTTGGTAACACCGTGAGCGTTCGCATCAGCCAAACCTGGCGGTCATAGTCCATGCATTCTAAGAACGTTCTCCCTTGGTTTGAACCACAACGGACTGAGGATGAGCTGAGCGGATATTTCTGCCTTGAAATCACTCGGTGGAGTCTGCAACCAGCAAGAGACTGTCTGGCTGCATCCTCCGTACTTCGTTGATGATCCAGGTGACCTCCGCGATGCCCCCCCTCCCCAAAGCGACAGTTCTTTTTCTCCTACATATCACTGGGAGTTTTTTACTGTCTGCTCTTTTTCATCTATGTTCCACCAAGTTGGCTCATATCAATTGGGCTCGTCAACATCCCGCGATACTATTTATTTGATAACACAACTCGCATGTACAAATAGGGAATTCAAAGTTAACTCACCCTCTATCTCCCTCAAATATACTGATACTGAATACTGTTACACAGAGCGATTCCTTAGCGAACTCACGTACAAATAACCACCATGACCATGTCCTATCCTCAGTTTGTAATTAGCAAAGTCAAAACTGCTTGCAGTCACAGTATGCAGAAATTCATCTCTAGTTTCGAGCTCGATCCAAGCTAGTTATTTATTGACCTGTGCGACTGAAACTCTCACTTTCAAGGCTTTGGCCGATTAATTAACCGCCTTTGAGCAGTCTCTTTGCACCGCCTAGAGCAGGTTTTTTTTCAACTTTCGTAGTACTCCACCTAGTTAGGTGACGATGCTGAAGCCCTGGTTGGTAGTTCTAAACATTTTTTCAGCCAATTTTACCCAAACAGGGGTTTACTTAATTCCAGTCTTTCTCCTCTTGAATTGACCTCAAACGCGTCAAATTCTACTATTTCCGAGTAAGAAATCCGTCATTCGACTGCGAAAATGCGCCTACACTACACCGAATCAACTTATTCTAGATATTGTATTCTTTGCTGGTGGGTAAATCTGTGCATACGATCTACTGAACACTGGTGGGAAATTACACATCAATGCCTAGAGCCCGTTAATCTGCTATCGTAGCTCATCATCGATTTGTGGTGTATAGATGAAACAGCTTGGCTAGACTGCGTACATTGTCCAATTTATTTGCGTTGGTTAACGATTTCTCCCTTTTATCCGTGACTGGCGTTTATATGAAAGTCTCACAATGTTTTTTTGACACTAATAGTCTCCCTAATGGTCAATTTGGGCCTCAATGTTGCCCGCGGGAGTGACCAGGATTTAAATCAAGGGACTAAGCCGAGACTCTGTCGTCTTAAGTCGCACCGATTTGGTTTTTTTCATGGCGTGAACGCCTCCTTTAATAAGCTTTACTAGTCCGTGAAATATCCGGCAACCTGAAGACTAGTCTGATCTGAAGAAGCGCTTCGCTGAAATTCTTATTTGCAATGAGATGCTGAGATTGAGGGAGGGTTTGTGTTAGGTTTAGTATTGAGGTTAAATTTTGAACACGGGAGTAGTTAACCCCTTGAAATTTAGCGCGAAATTATCCCTAGTAGGTGGGAGATCCATATTTCCTTGTTTGTTAAACGATAGCCTATTTGACGTAAAGGATGCTGATAAGGATTTTATGCGGGGAAGATGGGGGAATTAATTTGCGGAATCAGCGGATTTTATTGAGAAACTCGCATGTTTGCTATAAGTTCGTTTTTTTACTCCAACGAGTTGCTGGAGCAGACCGGCACTGTAAACTATGAGAATAAGGAGTGCGTAAACGGGGGAATTGCAGTTGAGGCGAGGTTACTGTTTACCGATGACCGGATTGGGGAAGCCGGTTTACCGCATGCGAAGTGAATCCTACCCCTATCCAAACTACATCCCTAAATTTTGACCATAAATTAACCCCTGTTTGTAAGCTAAACCCCAACCGTAATCCCGTGTAAATAAAGTAACTAAACACATCTTAGGTATTCAGTCTAGACGGGACCACCCACTCCATTCGTAGCTTCTTTTCATTAGTTCATTTGGGATTAATTTTCCATCTATGAAGCTGTTGAAAATTACGGAACTGACAAATGATAAAGCAAATCATTCATTTGTAAATAAAGGAAATCATACTAAGTTTACTCAATTAGTATAAATATGCATGGTTCGAAAACCCTCGTCATGAGAATGTAATTTCAGTATGGTCTGCTCTACGCGCAGTCCGGGTCCATTCTTCTATCGAATGCAGCATCTAAATAGTCCTGCCCTGGGGTTTTTAATTAAGTAACTGTGCTTGGTAAGACTACAACGTTGTGAGTTAGTGTAAAATTTAGTCTTAGTAACCAAAAGGTCGAGGGTAACATGATTAAAGGTTAGCGTTATATAACCGTTATTTTCGTTGCGAAGCTTGACAGTATCCTAAGTACGCGAGATTCAGGTACCGGCGTCGTATATAGTTGTGAACAGTTTGAGTCGCCGGGCGGTCTATTGCATTGATTCTCCGTAAAAATGGACGAATTCTTGATAGAAGCGAATATGCGCGTTCAAGGAAACAATTCAGAAGGAGGAGCTGCGATCGCGGGAACAAGAAGTTTATCGGATTCCCACTTGGCCCCATCATCCATTTCTCTCTCTCTCTCTCGCTCGCTTGCTCTCTCTCTCCATCTCTTGACTTTGTGAGCTGCGGAAAATATTGTGCCGTCGCGTCTAAAACCTTTACTCCAACTATCAGGTGGAATTGGCCAGACTTAAGCACATTTTAATTATAAACCTAGGTTACTTGCTCCATTCCGACACGCAGGAGAGATTATTCTACACAGTGAGACCATTCCTTCAGAAATTCATATGCGGTCAGGACTGCTGCCTCGTACCTGGAAACTTCTTCCAGTTATCAACAACCACGAACTTGAGAGGTCATCCACTTAAACTACTTGTGACTGGGGTCAGACTGGACACACGAAAGTTCTTCTTCTCCAAGAGGGCGGTGACGATTGCAATGCTCTGCCTCTGGATGTTCTTATGGCAACTTCTGTTGAGCTTTTTAAGAAAAAACTGGACCAGTATAGCAGTGCCCACTGTATCCACGTTTCGGTTTTATCACATTATTATTATTCAGTAGCATTTGTATATCATTTTTATTATCTCAAACTCGTCGCATATGCCTAACTCACGAGATTCTTGTTAACTACAACAGCATATACTTATGCTACTCATAATATATGAGTACACGTTTATGTTTACTCTCTTCGATTGGCCAACGGCTGATTATTTTCCGCAGGTTATTACGTAAACCACCTTCTTTTGAATTTTCCTGATGTATCAGTGCCTTTTTAGCCATTCTGTAACCAAGAGGGAGTTCAAAGGCGTTTGCCTATCTTTAACTTAATAAATTGAACTGAGCTTGCATGACAAAAAGAACAGTGGTAGATTGGAGCTGGAACAGAAGCTTTGTTCAGTTCCAAAAACGGATCCGTAACTTTCATTACAACACAAGCCAAAGACGTTGAAGATCGTAGTTTTCGTGATTCCTCGTTAAGCTCTCGTTTATCTTTCGGACGCATTGCCGCATGCCTTGGTATTAATGTTTTGAATTTGCCGATTCCATTCCATAATTTGAGATTTACTGCGTTTTCGGATACAATGACAATGAATTCTAATATCGCTTAAGAGGCGTCACTGTATAGTCACCAATAATACAAAATATATTCATATAGTCTTTGCCTTGTATTGTTTTTCCTAATTGTAATGGCTTATTGCTCTCTTTTTTTGCACTTCCGTTAAAGTTCTCATGGGTTCCTCTTCTTTTATATAGTAGCCTACCTACTGAAATCAAAGGTTTCAGTTACTTTGCGCTAAGGATACATTTGATTCATTTAACTTGATGTAAACTACTCTTTCATAACCTTTATTGGGTAGACGTGTTGATCCTTTCAGAAAATGCTACGGATCGTGCCAACCGGAGCCTTCGTACAAGTCTTTCACGTGGCCATCACCGGAATAATGTTCTCAGCGGTTACAGTCCATATTCAGCGATGCCTTACAGTCTTTCTGTTCAAATATCTCCAGACAGCTCTTGACGTGGAGGAGGGCTTGGGTGAGTGCGTTTGCCACTCACAGACAAATAATAATGCCACTGAGGAGCCAGACGCCACCCCCACAGAATCGCCTAATCTGCAGAGACCACAGTCGGCTCTCGCGAGCATTCTGGAAAAAAACTGTACCTGCGCGAATTGTACCCTGGCCAGTGGCAGGCATCCGTTCCGTCCGCTCTCAGCCACGGCAATCAAGTCCCCCGAGGTGCCATCACCGGGTGCTGCTTCATCCTGCGTGCCCGCCCGTCCCAACTCTGCCGACATGGTATTCATGAAGGGCAGCTTCTGTCCCCTGCATGACTGTGTCTGGGCTTGGGACAGTCGGTACGTGCAACAACAGCAGGCTGAATTTCCCTGGTTGCCAAGCGGCAGCCTCCCGCGCTATTTGCCCTACCTGGAGAAACTGGGCGTGTCGAAGAGCATCAGCGCCACTTCTGTGAAGACACTGGGCTACCATTCTGTTGATGAAATCCGCGTAACAACGCCCTTCCACAAGAGACGCAAGTCAGAGCCGCCCATTAGTCCGATTTCTGCGAAACTGGCCTGCAAGAAAAGGAAGGGCCTCTTCCAGCCGGATGGTTGTGCTGATGAAGATGATCCCCTGCCGACGTGTTCACGACAGAAGCCACAGTTGGCAGAGATGCGTCGCTCATCCTCCTTCGATCGCTGCTTTGCGGAGACCATGAATCTGCGGGACTTTGCTGAGTATGGCTGTAAACGGAAGAAGAAGTTGGGTTCCTCCACTCCGAATGATCTGCGGCTCTGCCCACCACCGGACCCAAACCGACCGCGATCAGTGAGAGAGCGAGAACTGAAAAGGGAGAACGAGTACGTTCACACTGCCATCCAAAAGTCGCCTTGCGGCTCAGTTCGCGCGGCGACTCCGCCTCCACAACCGTCGGAGAAGACGATGGATGCCCTGTTGACGCGCCGTTGTCAAACTCGGGTCATTGCCTTTGATTTTGAAGACGGCGTGTTTTATCCAGGTAAGTTATGTGGTTGATGTTGAGCCTAGCTTGAGGTCCGTTGCTGAAATGACAAGCCTCTAAATTATACAGTCGTTTAAGTGCATTATTCTATCTCACTTCGTGTTTTTTATTTCCTTTTTTGTGAACACAGTGTCACGGGTAGGTTTTTCTGCTCCATTCAAAACATATCTTGTGTTGTAAAGTGTAAAATTTCCTGTCATATTTTCTGGCACACTGAAGGAGTGTATAGGAATGTAAGCACCAGTAAGTTTAACACTCTCCGCCCATTCCTCTTAGCTCCAGTCGGCCCTGCGTTTCCTTCAAATGCGATGAATTTATGGCGTGGGGTTTCATCCGTGGACAGTTCTCCATGGACAAACTGACCAAATGAGGCCGAATTTCCTTCTTCGTTACTTCGTGATTATTCAAAATTTTGTCTTGGACTGTATCCAGAGTGATGTAATATCACAAATTCCTGGAGCAAATTGATCTATAGTGCTGAGAAATCAAAGGAGTGGTATGCTTGCCCTAATTTTGTCCATAACACCAACATGGCGGAGAAACAGAACGCAATTGGCCACGATGAGATGTTTTAAAACCCACACGTCATTCCCACTGAAAATCTGTGTATAGTTGTAGCATCCCGTTCAGACTGGCTAATATTATGTCCTATCTACTTCAAGAGCCCCAAGGTAGAAAGATTGACTGAGGCCCATAGCCAAATGGTGAAACGTCCATCGACCAATTAATGCGCCATAGCGTGGATGTAATAACGAACAACGTTAAGCCTTTGAAATCCCTCAACGGACGCTGCAATCAGCAATGGAGCATCATGTGACCTCCGAAATGCCCCCCGTTGGACCCCCCTCCCAAGGGCGACAGTTTTTTTCTCCTAAATATCACCGGGAGTTTTTTTCACTGTCTGCTCTTTTTCAACTTTGTTCCACTATGTTGGCCTCGCCAACATATCGAGATACCATTTTTTTGATACCACAACTCGTATGTACAAATAGGGAATTCAAAGGTGACTCACCTACATCTCCCTCAAATATACTGATACTGATACTGAAATGTAAAACTTAACGTAAAAAATGCAAGGTAATATTAGTTTGTTCACTAATACCAAATTTTAGAAAAGCCACAAATTCCGAAAACGCAAAAAATCGCTGTTACTGTGTAAACTTCCGTTTTAGATGTACAGAAAGCTTGTTTCTGCAAAAAACGCGTAAGTAAATCAGCAAAATAGAATTACGTTTGAAAATATTCCTAACTAGACCACCAGGTTATCTGCGGTGCACGTACCTTGGCTTCCATTTCATGTGCCAGGATACACCAATGGGCATGCGTCCCACTTTGCGAGATGTTCCTGTTGTATAATTCGACATTTAGCCTGTCGTATCAGCGAATTACATTTAAAAAGAGCCATTCAGATCCTTTGCATTTTGAGTTAGGATCGCTGGGTTGTGATCGAATATGTAAGTCCTTAGTTTTTATTACTAGAACGTGCCTACTTATTCGGTGTAGCTAGGGGGGTTAATGTTCATGGCTATACTAAAGAGGCCTTAATGTTAGCTTAAGGCTATGTCTGGGGTGAGGTTAAAGATTAGGGATAGGGTTACGTTTGCGTGTCACATACTGTGTTACCATTCCAACAGCCTTGAACTCCAAATTTTCCGCCCGTTTAAACTGCCCTAGTTTGCATACTTCCAATCGCGGTCTCAAACAGAGCCCACTGGAAACGCAGGTGACAGAAGGCTGAAAGTTAATCACATGAAATTGAAATCAACGAGAGGTGATTCGGAGCCAATTTTCTCCGGTTGCTTCCACCATTTCATCCTTCCCATTTTAAAGGAGTGCATACGCATTCTTTTAGCAATGGACTTGCATTTTCAATCCCTACCCGTCGCTGGAAATATTTTTTGTGTTCATGCCAATCAGTAGGGGGCTTGGATGCAATAATCCCTTCCCGGTTATTTCCCTTTCTGTGTAGGCTTAATCGTCCGCTGCCTCGGAAATGAGAGTTCCGTCATTCGCTTTCGGCACAATGGACAACTCTTCGAAGTACCCAATTATCTGAATTTGCCAGTCAAGGATATTACTCACAATCAAACACTGCAGGTAAGATACTAACCTATTTTCTTGGAATGCGCAAAGGTAAACACCTTAGTATTTTATATTGTTCAATAATCGGAAGACTAACACAAGCCATGGCCCAAAAGTTGAGCACCCGTTTTGCTGAAATTGAGACGTGTTACACAGGGTTTCGTGACAGGCCTTAACATCGGTTTGAGTCTGGATGCGTCAGTTTCTGAATCAGCTGACTTTTTGTTGCCCTTATACTCTAATGCTTGTTTAGGTAAAGTCACGTGCCAACTGAGAGTATTTTTATGCAGTCATGATCGAACAAATGCTACGGCTTTCTAGGACTGGTTGACTTGTTAGCCGGCATGGCTTATCAGTCACTCCTGACCTTCGTTATTATGCGCCTCTGACACATTTGATACAACTACCAGTCATATGATGAACTCATCTAGTCACTATCTGAAGCTAGTGAGTAGAGGTCAGACCCGCGTGAAAAACACTCCACACTGGTAGTCACGCGCTCCCGAATGGAGGTCTTTTTCTGACCTTCCAGCAAACCGGCAACTCACGGCGACCTACCCTGTATACAGAATAAATCGACTCTCGGTTATCTAACTTCTGCCATTAGATGAGGTGGATTTATGGCGTGTGGCTTAAAGTGGTCTGATATCATTTTACCCGCCAAAACTGCAACGAGGTGCTCGCGTGTAGGGTGGCCAACACAGCTTACAGTTTGGCATCGATACAGGAGTGCTCGTCCCGTCTCGTTGGCGGAGGAAGTGGTTACGTGCGCACCACCAGGATCACACATGAGCCTGATAACAAATCATCAGGTGAGTAAAAATTCTGCCCACTTACTGGCCGTGGTCAGCCAAAAAAACTTTCTGCACTCCTATCGCTTATAGACGTCACTACCTCGAATTCGTTAACTACAGTAGCATGCTCAGGCCTTTCCTTCCATAAAAACCTTATCAGGCAGCTGTCTTGTAGCACACAGTGCACATAAAAAGTCATTGCAACTATTAGCACACAAGACTGCTTGTCAGAATTTCAAATCGGCCTCCATTTACATTTGCTCGTTGTTTCAGGACCACCAATTAGGGAAGACCTACTTTAAGTAGCATCGACATTTTCGGGTGTTATCTCCGCACAATACAATCTCGTTTACTTTTACTGAATGTTTACTACTATCGCTTAGTCTTGGGGTGGAACTGAGGCCTACTATAATTTTCTGGCATTTTCCACTCATGCTGAACTTCTCGACGACCATCGTTCTAAAGAGCACAACAACCTTATCGGCCTAACTGCACGAAAATCCTGTACGCGTCATCATCATCCGCGTCATCATCATCACCATCACCATCATCATCACCACAACCAACATAATCATCGTGGTCGTCATCTTCATTATTATCATCATCATCATCATTACCATAATTACCATCAGCAGCAGCAGGAGCGTTGACATCCTCATGGTAGTACGAGCGTTTTTGTAGTATGCGCATGCTAGATTTGCCCTTACTATGCTCATCGTGGGGGAAATGTTCACTTGCGTGAATGCTTTTGAAGGCTGTCTGCCACAAGACTGGTGAATTAATGCATAAATTTATTTTGCTGACACAACAACGGGTCCGAATATCCTGTTTTTGTTCCCCTATAGAATGCTGACACAGTGTTGGCCCGCGTAAAGAACACCAAGACCTGTCAGGAATGCTGGGTTCCAGCTATCGTGACCGGAGGTTTCCTTGGGTCGCCGGACCCGCGAGTACCACTCAGTTGGCGCTATCCAGTACAACTTTTCAGTGGAGCTCGGGTATGTCACAGAAGCGACCAACTGATTTTGGGATTTAAAGCGAAACTAAGTTTTTCCCTTCTTATATGAGAACATGCGATCACTGGAGGCGTCCGTTTACTACCCTACCTCTTGCAACGCACAAGCGGAGCCGCAATTTGCGCCATGCCGTCCTTTTCCGTGGTTAAGCATAACTGCCCGCGCTATTATCCCTCCAAGCTCTCAATAACAGTAGGGGTAGTTGCTATGAGTGGATGAGAGGAGGGATGTTAACACCCGTTGTTCTCTGCCCAGATCTTATCTCTTCCATTTGAAGAGTAGCCAATTAAAACCGCAATATATGCATTTTATATGCGCCTGTCCACCGCATCCTCTGGGGGTTCCTTGCTCGCAGTGATTAGACTGACTAGCAGGAAGACAGTCCGAAATGTAGCAGCTGAATCGTCCATGGTAATCATTTTTTCATGATCACAGGCGTATCGAGGGGGGTTACTGGAGGTGGAGAAATAAAACCATCTGACGTATACGATAACGGAAATACTGCATTCAACCCGCGCCTTGGTTAAAGCGCAGCATTCTTTCGATCTACGCTCTACAAATCGAACCAATGAGGACGCCGAGCTGGCCTCGCAAACAGGGAAGGAATATCACTGGTTGCCATCGCAGTAGAACCGTGCGCACACTCAAATGAGCGTGCCAATGGAGTACTTGCAATGCTGACCCAGTTACCGAATTTGTTACGGTTGCCAGGTCTATTCGTGTGAGGCAGTCACGCAGTTTTCGAGGTAGAAGGGGGTCGCGCGTCAGACCTACCCAACCTTCTGCCTCCCAAAGCCTCAGATCCCCCTCACGCCCACTGATTTTTCCGAGTTTGTGTGTTTTACGGAAACTACGACAGGCGCCATGTGGACATTCTTCCTGTAGCCGGAGTCGCCCCTGGGCGTACCACTACACCTGGCTCGGATCCCACAGAGTGGGAGTGCCATAAAGGCCACATTAAGAAGGAGCCATTGCAGCCTGACTCTTAGTTCGCCAGTCAGCCACTCCACACAAAACACACATCGGGCTGACCACGCGGTCCGAGTTTTCCCTTGCAGTTTGCAACCTTCCAAGCCACGGCTTTTAGCGCACCGTGATAGTTTCAAGCGCGTCAGATTGTTTATAATGAGGAAAATATGCTGACCGGTCGACCTCACTTTCTCCCCCACCCCCACAATCAGACCACCGCCCAACTCAGTCAGTTGTCTGATGTGGGAGCAGGCGCATTGGCTGATGGGCTGGCGTACCCGTCTTCGCGCGCCACAGCACAACATGGCCCTCTTACCACACACACACACGCACACCAGGATTCACAAAACCAGGAGTATAAAGAAGCCATCGCCGTCTGACTCCCAGTCCACTGGTTAGTCACTCAATTCACAACACACACTGGGCCGATGGCGTGGTCTGTAGTAAGCGTCCGATTGACAGCCTTCCAAGTCACGGTTTTTAGGAAACCGTGATATTCTCAGATACAAGGTGATGGTGTTGTGTATGAATTGGCGGAGGTAGGGTGTGCTGATGTAGTTTAGCCTACGGTGGTTTATCGCAGGTTTTCGTGGAGGCACATTTGGTCTTATAGGCCCATGCGGTGTGAATGTGCGGGAGCAGTGAGGGCAGTGGAGGTGGGTGCGTTGACTGTATGTCGGAGCCCCAGGCACTGGTTCGCCAGTCTCCGGGGGGGCGGATTTGCTGGTGACCGACCAGACCAATGCGTGAGGCGTTGGGGGGGTTGTCGTTCGTATTGGCAGTGGCGGTGGCGGTGAGAATGCCATGAGCGGAGTGTGTGCGGGGGGCGTCGGTGCTCTCTACATTGCGGTAAATTCCACTTTCACGGATGCGTATGTGACCGAATATGCCCATGCGGTGAGTGAATGCGCGGGGACAGTGAGGACAGTGGAAGCGGCGAGCTCTGTTGTGGGTTGTTGCTCCAGGCACTGGTTCACCAGTCACTGTGCGATGGATTCACATGTGACTGACCAGGCCGATGCGTTAGGCGAATGTGCGATCGCAATGAGGACAGGTTGGGATCAAGCCCCGTCGCTGGTGGTGGTGGTGGTGAAGTTGTCGGTGATCTCACGTGACGAGTGTTGGTGGAGGGAGTGGGAGAGATAATGTCAGTGGTAGTCATCCTGCGATCGGACGCAGGGTTGGCTGCGAAGCTGTTTGCTGGCGCAGAAGTTGAAATGGCCTGATTTTTGGTGCATTGCGTCCGAAGGTGTCCAACCAGGCCGATTCGTGCGCAGAAGGTGCGTTGACAGTGTGCGGGCTTGGGCATTCACAGGAGTGGTCGTCTTTTAGGCCATTGGATTCTGGGCAAGGTCCTTCCAGTTTGCCGGGTTGATCTGCAGTTGCTTGAGGCAAGTCTTCAGAGTGTCCTTGTAGCGTCGTACCTGACCCCCTTGTCGACGAGAACCCGTGGCGACATCTCCATATTAGATTTGGTTGGGTATTTGTTCGTCGTCAATCTTCACAAGGGGGCCGCTCTAGCGCAGTTTAAGTTGTTTTAGTTGAGCATAAATACTGAGAAGGCCTGTTCGTTCCAGTACTTCTGTATCCGGTATCGTGTCTTGTCATGTCAGCTTTAGTATTTTGCGAAGGCAGCTGAAGTAGAAGTGGTTAAACTTCCGCGCCTGCTTTTGGTAGATCGTCCACTTCTCCATTCCATACAGTAGTGTCAGAAATATGACAGCTATGTACATCTTGAGTTTGGTGCTGAGATGTAGATCGTGTCGATTCCAGACCACGTTCTGCATGCGTCCAAAGGCTTGGCTGGCTTTGTCGATCCGATGGGTGATCTTATCGTCGAATTTGGTGCTGAGGGAGAGATTGCTGCCCAGATGCGTGAAGGTATCCACAGATTTCAGTTGGGCGCCATTGACATTGGTGTGAGCTGCGGTGTAGATGGTAGTAGGCGTTGGCTGATGCATCACAACCGTTTTCTCAGTGTTGATGTGAAGTCCGAAGTTGTCACAGGTGGCAGCGAAGAGGTCCATGCTCCTTGGCATTTCCTCTTCTGTCGTTAAATTGAGTGCGCAGTCGTCAGCGAAAAGAAGCTCATGGATGGTGGCTGTGGAGACACGCGATCGGAAGTGCATCCGTCGTCGGTTGAAGATTCGGCCGTCCATCCGGTAGGCGATGCGGATCCCGGGGCGTTCTTCGCGGTAGGCGTCCGTCAGCATGGCATAGAACATGCGACTGAACAGAGTAGGTGCAAGGACGCAGCCCTGCTTCACTCCGTTAGTCACAGCGAATGCCTCTGAAACGACTCCGTTGTCCGTGACGCGCTCTATCATGCCACCATAGAGCTGACGCACAAGGTGAATGAATCAATCGGGACAGCCGAATTACTGCATGATCTTCCGCAGCCCATCGCGATTCACCGTATCAGAGGCTTTCATCAAATCCACGAAGGTAGTTTGGAGGTGGTTTCGCATCTCCTGGCACTTCTCTTGTATCTGGTGAGCGGCAAATCATTTCGGCTGTTCCACGTTGTCGTTGGAAGCCACATTGCCATTCCAGGAACAAACCCTGCTCTAGGTGACCGTTTAGACTATTGAGAAGGATACGGGTGAAGATATTCCCGGCAATTTTGAGCAGCGAGATGGCTTGGTGTTTGTCGCAGAGTCAGTGTTTCCCCTTCTTCTTGTAGAGATGGACGATTTTGGCGTCTTTGCAATCCTGAGGGACCTGTACTTGATGCCATATCGCCTGGAAGGGCGTTGTGAGCTGGTTCATTAGTTAGGTGCCCCCATGCTTGTGAAACTCCGCATGGAGTGCGTCTCATCCAGGTGGGTTCCCGCTGGATAGTTGCTACAGGGCCCTGATGGTTTCTTGGAGAGAGAACAGGAGGAAGGCAGAAGAAGGTGTTGGTCAGGATGAGGCGGTGCTCTTGGCAGGTTCGTAGGAGGAGACGACCATTTTTATTGAACCTGGCGAGACCATGTGGAACTAGCACTCCTCTTCACGTGGCATGATCTGTGCCGACGAGGAAAATTAATTTTTCTGCCTTCGGCACAGTAGCCAGGAGGGCGTGCACATCCTCTTAGAATTTGATCTTTGCCTCGTTGGAGCTCGTCCTTGGGGCGCGTAGGCGTGGAAGATGGTAGATGGTGTCTGAATAGGCAGGCGGAGACTCGTCAGGCGATCAGTGATGCCCTGACAGGGCAGATGTCCCACGCTGTCGATCCGGATGGCAAAGGCGACACCAGCGTCGCGTCGCTCTGCCTTTGACCGGCAGCTCCAGAAAAATTTGTAGCCAGCACCCCCCTCCTCCAGCTGACCCTGCTCAGAGAATCCAGTATCACTGACAGCAACAATGTCCAACTGTATCGGGCCAGTTACCGAGCGAATAGCGCCGTCCTCCGTTCCGGTCAGTTGCTCCTAGGCTTGTCTAAAAGGGAACGAACATTACAGGCTGCTAGAGTGAGCTGGCTCAATTGAAAAGCCCGGGAGGTACTGCATCTTCTTCTGAACTGCTTCCTGGAACTCACCTGTTTGCTTTTATGCAAGAAAGATGTCCCGACTTCCTGCTGCCTACTTCAGCCTTCAGCCTTCAGCTATAACCAGAGAGCTCAGGGCAGTGAGGCAGTATTCAAATGCCCTACATTTTGGACAGGCGGCCGAAAGTTGTATTGCGAAACAAGTGGTGGTTTCCTATGTGTCAAAATATGCCCCCTGGCTAGTTTTATCACGTGATGTCTAATCCCTTTGCTGCTTACGCGACCCACTGTTTCTCACCTAGTGTCATTTGAGAAGAACTTTGGCCCTGAATCAGTTTTTTTGCTGTTGCATTTCAGTTTCCATTTCGTCGCCGGGATTTGATCAAAATCAGTCCAAAATTCTTTGACTCGCTAGTGGCCTACATTATTGACAAGAACAAGTAAGTCCAAATATCTGTGGTCTTAGTTTTATGCAGCTTTTATGCTAATGAGGAAGCTTTCGATAGAAAAGGAAATAGAATGGAATTATGTGCAATGAGTCCAAATACAACAGAATAATTAGTTTTGGTTAAGCCTGCCCTTTGGCTCAGCCGCCCGCGCTGGTTCTCTTCCGTGGAGACACCTAGGTCTGGCGCCTATGCAAACGTGGGCCGGCATCGGTATTGAAAGAGGGTGTGGGGTATGGACGGCCGGCAGCCGAGCCTAGTGATGGTGATTTGGAGTGACCATCATTAATCGCCAGGGAAATACATCACCCTTCATTTCAATGAAAATAAAAATTATTTACCGCACACACAAAAAGGTCACGTGCAGAGATCGCTGCACGTGACTTCACAGGCGCAGCCAAGCGTTAGTCGATTTCTTTAAGCGACATCGACCGTATTTTCCATCAACGCCCTCAGACGCTTGACGGAATTTGTATATGTTAATCGATATTTATGATAAATAAAGTATGATATTGCATGTTCTTCCCTTCGTCATTCACTGCTGCTAAAGTATTTTTTATCCCTGGAATGAGGTTATATGAAAAAAGTCTTAATAGAGCATGTAATGACCTGAGACAACTGTTCTTCTACAGTTTTCGGGTATAACTAGGTTCACTCTTTTCAGCCTTTGGATGGGTCACTTTGTAACACAGAAGGCAGTCTCGGGATAGATGAAGCTTGCGTGCGACGTGTCTACCTTGCGTCCGTTTTACGGATACATCTGTAAAAAGCCCAACTTTTGGTACCATGCCTCGCCATTGTTAATCAATGTGACCTAAAATCCAGCTGCGTCGAGGAACCATCGCCCGTACTGCAAACCGGCCTTGCGCTGGACTTCGGGGAGATAAGGGTTAGCGTCAAGAGTGGGGTTTAAGCAAGGGAAAGGATGAGGGTTACGGTAGTTTTAGTGTTAAAATGGTGCTTATAGTTATGTTTTGGACTAGAGTTAGTGAAAGGATTAGGTTTTGGAACAAGAGTAGATAGCCTTCCTGGAATTTAACGCAGTGCCACCCGTATAACCTACTCCCGTGCCTTACCACTGCCTCTGATGTAACGTCTTGGTCGTACCTGCTGATCAAATGCCTGCAATTATGCGAAATCAAACTGATTTTTATCGCCTTCTTCACGGCAATGTGAGCAAAGGCACGCAGTTGTGCACCATTAAATGCCCTTCTCTTGCATTCGTTGATGAATACTCACCGATTGCTAATGGAACTCACTCTTTCCGCTCTGCCTTGAGGCTCACTCTGGCAGCACATCAGCAACAACACGGCAGCTAGTATTAGAATAGGCAGAAGCACATGACAGGCTTTAAAGACAAGGGAGACTGGAATGGCCATTTCTGGCTCATTACCCTTCGTCAGCCAGTCATACACAACCCCAGTGGTGCAACACCCGAGGCTTGAACCCGCATCCCGTTGATCAATGGTTAGATCGTTGCAGGTTCGATCCTCGGGTGGTGTAGCGCATTGGGTTGGGTATGACCTGCTGATGACGACTGACAAGCCAGAAATGGCCATTCGAGTCTCCCTTGTCTTTAAAGCCGGCGATTCAGACAGTGGTTACCATCCTGCGCTCAGCATCTTTTTGGGGCATGCGATGGAAATTGCCCTTAACGATGGTTAAACTGTCAGTTTGAGCACCAAAAGTTGTGTTGCACCAATGGTAGGATGACGCATGCTAACTGCTTCGGAGGAGTAGGTAGCTAGAGACACGATCTTAAAGGTGACCTATGGGACATTCTGATTGGCTCTTTCATAATAACCGATCATTCGGAAGACATGCTAAGCTAATTATTCGAAAGCTGTTGGGTATTTGCTTCTACTTTATTTGACTTAACAAAAAGGCATAATGAACCGTAGGTCCTGCGGTTCCATCCTCGTCAACCTTTAAGCAGTCAACGGATCCAACAGAGTCTTAGAGCCTGCAAAACATAAATTGCTCTCTTCTGCAATCCCATTAACTTGAGCACTTAACCACTGCCAAAGGCGATTCGGACCCGGATATCAGACCCCCAAATACTTACGTATCTCCATGAATACTTTCAACTTTGCGGACTCGAATCTGTACTCTCAACTCCCCTTCGTTACCCCTCGCTGAATTCGAAAATGACCCGCGATAACTGACTAGTCCGGAAGTTTCTGATTTCCAGCGCTCCAGCGTTCTCGCCTGGATACTTCGCTGTCTCCCGTCGCAGAAGGCCTCTCTTCTCCGCATGAAACGCAACCGTAAACTCCTAGGAAAGTTGCGCCATACGCTTCCACAGAGCAAGTGGAATTTACCTCACCAGGGCCAAATAACGTCTGGAACACCAAAATCAGCGTCTGGAACCTTTTGAGGGAACTATGAACCCGTTTCCACGAATCTAAACTACGCTACTTGTGACGTAGCCAAACTTCAGAAAACGAAACATTCTTGCCGCCAGATGGAACGTGATTTCAAATAAAGATTGATTAATAACAATAAGAAGACTGAACTCACCATTAAGGGCTAAGGAGAAATGGGATCGTAGGAGAAATTAGACTCAGCTGAGCTCAACGTCTAAGATTTTGTTGCAACGTATGCTCTCTTTAGACCGTTCAAGTCTTTGAATGTTGTCTATTCATGTGGCCCGGATATCAACAACTGTCTTTTGTTGGCTTCAGAGATCCGTGCTCTCGAATCGCTCAGCAGATCAGGTCGCTGGATAATGAATGGGAGCCCATGCAGGAATGAAACCTGCCATCCAAAAATACTACAATCGCTTCCGTGCAGTTTTGAGTTACCGCCAAACCATTCTTCCTTCTGAATGTACATCCGACTTATGTTCTTACCTACTCTCGAATAAAGGGCAAATTTATGTTTCAGTCCCGTCTTTTAAAAAACCGGAAGGAGGAGAGAATGTGATAGATATATGTGGAAGTCTACATACGTATAAATTAATTCATGCACCTATCGTCGCCCACGGTGGACATCGTCGGCAATGGTGGTAGAACCGTCATATCAACGTGTCTATTGATGGATTTGGTTTCATACGTCCCGTCTTAATGTTGGCTCGCTTCACTTAACATCTGCTGACGAAGTTTAATCCTTGGTCATCCCTAGAGTGAGGACATTGGCTTAAGACAGAGGATCGTCCCCGCCGACAGCCGGTCCGGTCTGTCGTCTGTCACAACATGGATTTTATAAACTACACCGGATTGCCCACATGCGTTCAGTCGGTCCTTCATCTACATAAGTCTGGTACGCATGGTGGCTGCCGGACGATGAGCGACAATCACCCAAACTCTGTAACAACTCCTTTCCTTGCTTCCGTCACGTTCGCTAGGTATGGCAGAGCGTGTCAGTGTAGGTGGCTTTCTTCCGTTTGCTGATAGAAGCGAAGAGACGAGTTCCAGGAATTATTCGTGAAGAAGGAGATATGTTCGCTGGAGCAAAGCCTTTCTAAGCCTGACGTTTCGGTTTATCACGCGAATCCATCATCAGAGACAATGGCAGGTAAGGGTAATGGATCATCAGATTTTGCCGTATTTATAGGAGGTAGTTCCTATGCCACTACCTACCCGACAAAGTTTGCAGCTGACGAATGCAAGTTGCAAGTGGTGCGATTATTAACCAGCCAGAAAGTGTATTATGCCATTGTCGTGTACCTGCGTGCCTGTCAAAATAATCGGCTTCCATGCTTAGCGCCTGTGGTTGTAGGTGGTGCGATGATTGCCCGCACCCGAGTTTCTAGCGGCCAGGGTTTCGTCCTCTGTGGGAGCTCTTTGGCAATTCGTCTCATCGACACCAGGAACAGGGGTCATCCGCACCCTCTCCGCGTGGCTAACTACTTTAAGCAGAAAAGATCTCAGCATTAAATGTGGACCGGGGAGGTCGTTACGCTTATTGATTGATTTAGGGCCGGAAAACCGTGACTCGAGCAGTTCGTGGCTCACGCGGTTTGCGCCCCTAGGGAGAAGTTTGGTTTCAGCAAACGTGAATGTGTGACTGGGTCCCGTCGAGTGAACCGTGACCTGGGAGCTGGCATCGTTCCTCCTCATTGCCGCGGCTTGCTCGGCCCCCCGCATTCAGAGTAGTCTTCCGGTTTCTCCGATCTTGTTGCTTCGCCAAAAAATTATATCAGACCCAGCAAACGACCCCACCTGGGCAATTCCCCATCCTTATCTAACCTTGTATCTGACGATGGATTCATGTGCAAATAGGAAAATTCAAGTTAATAAAGCTTTGTATCCATCGATCGTGTCTCCTTTCCCATTTCTTCTTCACGGGCGCGCTTTCATCTTATTTGAAATTTAAACCAGTTTGCCCGCCCCGGCCGTGGCAGTTTATATTTGACCATAACTAGCAAACTGGCATCAACACAAATAAGTGATTAGTATTTTGAAACTTGGAGCATGTCCGTTGCCTCCGCTCTATGCAGGATGCTTGGCGGGCAGTCTAACTGCGTGCGTTTTGTCACTCCTTCGATGTAGGAGGGGGTATGGGGGACGGTTGAGCTTTCTGCAGGTGTTGTTGCGTACGACGGGTCTTTTACAACCCACCGGCCCAAATCAAAAATTCGTCGTCATTTGATTCAACCCAAGGAAGCGCTGCCACTCACTGAAACCTCAACAAAATAAGAAATAAGTTGCAACGAAAGGATTTGCAATCACGTTCGGGAAACCGGGCGGAGATGCAGACCAACCTACAGGAGCAACCATCGGCAGCTCAGCTTGCAACGCACATGGAAGAACCTGGCCATACTTTTGACCTTCAGGAAGCCGCCATCGTAGACCGGGGTAACTCAAAAATGTAATGGCTAACGCTTTAGGCATGATATTCAGATGCCAACTCCATCAAAAGGCATACTGACCTTCCTGCAGCTTTTATGTCTTGCGTCATTACATATACGAAGCTCGGGACAAGACCGTAGAACTCAGGAAAGCCGCACAGGCAACCGGAGAACGAAATCAGCCGACGAAGAAAGAGAGTCGCCGTAGGGACCAAAACCGGCAGAGGGCTCAACCATCCCCCCTCCTCTATCGAGGGGGTGACTCATAATGCACGCAGCTAGACTGCCCGCCAAAGTCCTCCAAAGGGCCGAGGCAACGAATATGAATCGAGCAGCCTGAGGCCGACAAACAGGCCACGGCACGCCAATTTTGGTTCTGTTTGCCTACCTGTAGCTAATGCTTTGACAATGGGGGGGCCAACCAAGCTCTCCGAAATGTCAGCATATGAATAAATTTGTTCAGGTGAGTCCCCCTTATTTCTCAAATTGTAAACCGGGATCTCTCAAATTTTCAAAACTGAACAAGTTTTAGCAGACGTATGAATATGCGCCTTCCCGATAGAGTTCGCTGGCCTTCAACGTGAATGTTCGCACATGATCATGGGTCAAACCTAAAAATCTGTGCTCTTAAGATTCGTCCACAGCCTCGTATATTAGTTTTCAATGTAATTTGAGGGTCCAATTAGTTATCTATTTATTACTCGGTTTTCTTCTTAGTTGAATATTACATCCGGGCTTAAAGTATAAGTGGTTAAACAGGTGTTTCACAATATTGCCGTCAGACGCGGTTAATTATTCTCTTATACCAATGTATTTATTAAAAATATTGACCACACAATTTTACTTCTGCTCACTTGAATGTTCTTGTTTTGGTTTTTAATCTAAGTGTGACATAAAATAGACATGTTCTAACTAGTCTAGTCTAGTCTGACTCGGAAGCACCTTCCATCGGTGAATACTACACTAAGACTTGCCTTTGATACAAATTTCCCTCGTATTTCTCTTCGATCACATCTATCATTGCTGTCAAACTTGGGTCTGCACAATGCAATATGCAGACCGGATATTTCAGAAGCTCACCAGAGAACAGAAGTTGTTATGCGCGTAAAACTGCGTTTTAGTTACTTTCTTAGGACATTTTATGCGTTTTTTTTTCAAAACAGACAAAGTATTTGTAGAATGCCTTTCTAAACTATTTCACTTTC
The DNA here is from genome assembly GCA_017591395.1 of Schistocephalus solidus. Lineage (NCBI taxonomy): Eukaryota > Metazoa > Platyhelminthes > Cestoda > Diphyllobothriidea > Diphyllobothriidae > Schistocephalus > Schistocephalus solidus. The sequence continues at coordinate 12,114 of WEDG01010260.1, read as the reverse complement.
GGTTAAAGCAAACCCTGCATTAGTCACGAAGTTGAAATCCCCATCCTAATTTTCAAATTTTGGTCCTGATGCTTGCTTCCTTGCAATGAAATGCGTTAAGCCAGGTTTAACGCGTTCAGTGATTTTGCTCTGAGGCTAGGTCACCCAAAATAAGGGAGTTCATCAGTTTGGTTTTATAAATATATTGATTAATATATTAATATGTGTATGAGTGCATCGCTGCAGTTCAAGTTATTAGGGAGGCCCCTTATCACTTCTGGCCAAGATCCGTATAAAAAAAGTTGGACGTCAGTTGGGAGGATAGCGTATTGTGTACGGAGCATTGAATGGAAAAAAATGCCAGCCGAATGAGGGCACGTCCGGAACCGCGAAGGCGGCGTGGCCAAGTGTGAGACTGTGGCGAGGTCGTGTCAGTCAACCTTGAAGGTGATTGGATTGCTTAGACAACCGGGATTTCCCGATAATAAGACATCCATTGGTGCCAGGTGCAAGTAATCGCGAGAGGTTCAGCGTTGCAACATGGCCCGGTGTTGGGCCACTACACTTGCACATATAAGTGGTAAGGAAACTATACCTATTAATAGCAATGCCAGTGACATTACTACGTGCCGCAATAGTAAATGCCGTATAAATAGTAGTGGGAGAAATATTAATAGTAGTAGTTGTGGTGATTTCTTGTTAATAGTTTTGATGTTGATATAAGTGACAGTTTAAGGATTAATATTCAAGATAATTGCCCACGCTGGAATTAAAACGATCCGAGACTTGCGTCAGTGATATTTGATTGGTTTGTACCCCTATTCATGCTTTGGTCGTAATAATACTAATAGCAGTCATACAATGGGGTTAGAGCCGTACAAGTGGTGACATTAGATGGTGTAGTAGTGAACGAGACAGTACTGGCCATGGAGGTGCAAGTATTCGTAGCATTCAGTTGTGTAATTTTATCGGCTTTTGTACTCTTTTTTGCGACACAGAGTTGTTTCTTTCTTCTCTACAGCGACATCGACGAGGAGCCACTCGAGACCTGCGAAGAGAAGCTCAAAAAATCCTTTGCATTTAAGAAGAAACTACAAAAAACGGAAAATTGAAGATGATGATGCTCTTCGGCCTTCTTCACAACCGGACGATGGGGTTAGTTTTTGTGCGGGCAGATTTGCATCCACACCCAACTGTTGCTTCCCCCGCCACTGAATGCGAAAGCCAGACTATAAATTTGGTTAAACGCTTAATAGTTCCTGCGCTATTTAGGTGTCCAAAACACCCAGCAGGGAAGACTATCGTAATCTTAAAACTCACAGTCAGCAAAATTGTGCTCCGGGTGGTGCACCACCTGGGTTTCCCTTGTCTTTGTTGGCCAAGTTAATCTGCCTGAAATAGTAGACGCTGTGCGGCTTCTGGCGGGGCTCAAGACAGTAGGTAGGGGGGGGGGGGGTGGAATTTCACTAGCGGTGGGTGAGTGTTCGTCAATGAATGTAAATATTCCCGATCTAAACCAGCAAGACAACGAGCTCGTGGCACAGTTGTTAGAGCGTTAGATCAAATGATCACAGGTTCGAGCCTCGGGTGTGGCACCACCTGGCGTTGGCTATTATTGGTTGATTATGGTTAATGAGCCAGAAATGGCCATTGTAGTCATTCTTGTCTTTGTATTTAAAGTTCAGCTGAATATTCGCCTACCTATGCGCATGAATTTAGCACAGCTGTAATCATGTCTAATTCGGTCGTCGTAGTTGAGACCACGGTGGTCAGTCGCAGCGTTTACCAAGAGGCCAACTTACTCTTTTTTCGAATAACGAAGACGAAATCTCGTGAATCCAAGTGCTACACCTCCGTATCATTATTTAGAAGGTCTTTGACTGCTCGAGGTGGGCACCGGGACACTACTCACGCTGTGAGCGACAGACGGTGCACCAAAATCATACCATCAATTTTTCTAGGATGGTATGATACACCCTCACGTTGTGGCCGAACCTAGTGTAGAAGGTCGCAACGGGGTCATAAGACTTCATTAAAAGGCAGACGATGACCACGAATTGCAACCACCTTATATCGTGGGGGTCGTAGGGGTGTAAGGAACCTATCGTCAACTCGATAGAATATGTGTGAATCAGTTGGACTGGGTTAGCCTACGGTGTTTGAAGCGCATACACGAGGTGTCCCTTTCACCGTCTCCGAAATACACCGTTTGAGTGTTCGTGTGTCTTAAACTTTTACGAAAGTGCCTTGTTTCTCCCTAAAAGGAATACAAGTGAAGAGGTATGTTTTCTTTGAAACGACCGTAAGAATCTCAGGTCCTGCAAACCATGGAGTTGGGTAAGAATGCCTGACTACGACCAGCAAGTCAGAAGTGGCTATTTCAGACTCCTTTGTCTTTGTCGGTACTGCCCTTCCGCATATATTTCTGGTGAATGGGAGACTGCCTGCGAGGGCTCTCGATTTGGCCCCAATGGGACGCGTGTGTCTGAACAGGGAAGGCACCGTACCCATAATTAGTATTCCCGATCGTAAGCAACATAACAGCGAGCCCGTGGCTTAATGGTAGATTTTAGGACGTAAAAGCGCTCAATGAAAATAGAGCCCTGGTTCGGATCTCACATTGCAAAACTTGGTTTGCATACAGCTGGTTGACGACCAAAACGAGCCAGCCCAGGTTCTTTCTTATAAAAGTTATAAGCCTCTACAATAGTCTCAATGATTTCTACCGTTATAAAGTAGCCTAAAATGACGACCATTTTGTAAGTAGCGTCGGCATTGCCAATTTAAATTAATCAAAGCAAAAAACAGCAATCTATTTTCTAGATAGAAGGACATTTGTTACAGATGGCCATTTTTGGCTTATTAGCCGTCATAAGTCAGCCATACCTAACCACGGTTTTTGCGGCAACTATGGTTCGAGTCTATGACATGTTGGTTAGAAGTCCAACGTTCTAACTCACTGTGCCAGGGGATCATTGTCTTGTCGGTCTCGACCAAGCGTATCACAATTGGTAGATGAGCAGTCAACTGGGGTCGTTTATGACTGGCTGACGACGTCAACTAATCCAAAAATGGCCATTTCAGTTTCCTTTGTCTTTGTCAGTAATCTCATTCTGTCTATATCACTAGTCACTCAGCGGCTGTTGGCGGGGCTCGAGAGTGAATCCCGAGGCATAACAGGACGAACGAGTCCTGTAACAGATCGGTGAGCGCTCATCTACCAATCAATTTTGTATTCGTTTTGCGAATATGGCCATGTGACGCCTGACAAAGTCAATTGTTCAGCACGTGTTTTGGGTAATTAATCACCAGGACGCTACAATTGCATAGAACATGGGTTCGTGGCTCGGGTTGGGGGTGGGTTAGCCATGACCTTCGTTCCCACGTCGCTTGTAGGCGTGTTGGGGACCAAGGGGCTGGCGGATGAGGGAGGGGGGGGTGTGGGTGCTTCCTGTGTGTCAAGCACGCGGAGTGTGAGCACCGTCCGGAGTCTGCCAGGCAGGACAGATAGCAAAGAGTATCAGCATCTTCTGACAACAGAACACTGGGTTCGCTGGCGGAATAGCCAGTGCCTCATTTGTTGCTAGCACCCGTTGGCGTGGCTCTCTAAAGTAGTTTGCTGGTGCCTGGTAGAAAACCTAAAGGGCTTATTTGGCATCGAAATCGTTCGTTTTTTTTCTTTACCTAGCCGTGCGTAGCCTGGTTATTTTAGAAACCTCGCTTTACTATCAATACCCCGTCAGTCTTAACATAATTGTAGCTAAACTTCTACTCTGATTTAACTCTATCAATCAGAGTTCTTTTGAGTAATTTTAATAAAGGTAGCCTGCTCATACACAGGCAAAAATGATTGCACTATTAAACTTCAACCTTAAAATGTCAGCATATATGATTTCGACAATGTCAGCGATGAATGTAGCTGACGGAATTAAACCCACAATTTCCCTAATAGTTAACTATTTGTGATATTTTATGTTGAGCGCCTCTTTGTACATTTTCACAGGGACATGTTTCGGCAAGGTTTTGCTTCCTAGTCCCAATCCATAAATTTTAAGATTGTGTAGAGCTTGCGAGTTTTTGATTCTATTAGCATGACTAGCGTCACCGTTTGGTTATAATCTAAACACTTCTCATTTTATTCCCCCACAATGGACATTTAGGCTTCCAAGAAGAAAAAAAGAAAGAGGAAAGTTCGCCCAGGAAAGAGCAAAAGTGCTCCACCCGAGGAAGGTGAAGACCTCGATGACAGTGAAGAGGGTGGGAAAGAAGGCGGTTTCCACGGTATAATTGGCGCCACGCCGAAACTCGCAGTTGGTGGGGGTACCGCCGCCGCCAGTGACGGTAAAGACAGTGCTCCCGGTGTCAGTGCGTTTGGTTCCGGCGGCAAAATCGGAGCTACCGGTCTCGGTGGAGCAAGCGATACTAAAACTGGCGGAGCAAGTGGAGGTGCCACTGGAGGTGCTCCTGGTGGTAGACCTATAGCCGGCGGTCGAGCTGCAGGCAGCAAAGACGAAGCTGATGCCGGTGGTAAGGGTGGCGTTTCAAAAGGTGGCACACGCGGACGTCCAGGAGCCGGAGGAGGTGGTTCGGGAACCGGTCAAGGTGGTAGTTCGATAGCCAGCCGTACTGCTTCGGGAGCCAGTGGGGCAGGGGCTGGAGCCGGTTCAGCTGCTAGCAAACGCGGTTCAACAGCGGATGGCAGCGAATCCGACGCTGCAGGGGCCAGAAGTGCAGGGAGTTCCGCCGCCGCGAGGGACCGAGGCTCATCTCGTGATGGCACAGACATTTCAGGAGCTGATGGTGCTAGTGGACGCGGCTCTAAAGCCGAGAATCTTGAAGACAGTGCTCATTCGCTAACCGGAGGGCGTGGTTCAGGAGCTGACGCATCAGGGGCAGAGACTCCAGGAGCTGCTAGTATCAATGAACGTGGTTCTTCGGCTGCCAGTGGAAGTCGTGCGGATGGAGCTGACGATACTGCTGATGCATTCAAAATCGCTGCAACCGATGATAATAGTAAAGTCAGCAGACAAAGTGATAGGTCAGGGGTCCAGTCGAGGGGTCCCAACAGCGGCGCACATGATTCGCTAACAGGAATGTCTTCAACTGTTAAGATCTTCGGCTCACCCCCACCTGGTTATCAAGATACTAATATCGTTGAAGAAGCGATGGGTGTCGTAGTTGAAAATGGACGTAAAATATCCAAAATGGATGTCTCCGTGCACTCAAAAAGGTCAAAGATTAATGACGACACGGTGCAGGACCTTTCTGAGGCCTTGGAAAATGACAGAGGTCAGACGCCAGAGGCGGTTTACGCAGTCTGCAGACCGTCAGTGAAACAGAAGGTGAGGTAGATGAAAGTCATTTATTGAAAGACATGCCGGACTCCCAGCCCATGCGAGCTAAGCAAAGCATGGATTTGGGGAGCGTCCCTGGCAAACGAAGCAAAGCAGCCGATTCTAGGGGCATGGTGACTGTATCACTGAGCGTCTCCTCCCATAAGGGTTCGATCAATTCTGAAATTAGCGTCTCCGTAAAAAATCCCCCCAGATCCTCCCACAGCAAACAGCAGTATGGTCTAGATGTCTCGGTGACGTCTGCGACGGATGAGCCCGAATCCACGCATGAGGCGGCCGAACCGCTCCCTCCTGCACTGCCCCGAAATGATGCGGTCGAGGTGCTTGAAGAGGAAGCAGACCAAAACTTTGTTGGCACTGTCGAGCCACAACAGGAGTTTTCTATACGTAACAGCAGGACAACCTCATCAAATGATCAGCAACAAAGAGCGTCTGCGATGAAGGAGGAGAGCGGTGAGACAATCGTTGCTTCAACCACGGCTGATATACCGGAGGATTCTAAACCCCAGCCATTGAAGGAGAATGTCATTATTTCTGAAGTGACTGAGGAAGGTAAAGACCCTGGCGAAGAAGTCCTGGTGACATCTGGCCCCGAAAGAGTCTCAACTGGTCGGCCTGCACCCGAACCCATGGAAGAAAAGAAGGCTGTTGAGTGGACGGACCTGAATCCTGTGGATGAGAGTAATCACACCAAAGATGTGAAGAGGATGTCTACAGAAAGCGCTAACGATAGAGCGGAACCCGGTGTACTCAATCCGCCGGCAAAGATGAGCGCAACGGCCCCAAAGACCTCCGTAAACATCACCAAAAGCATCCACTCTTCCGAGAATAGTGTACGCTCTGAATCGACGGTTTCAGTTGGTGTGGCCTCCCGGCAACAGGTGAAAGGTGACTTGAGCCCCTCTGTTGCCGAGCCGCCAGATATGTTTGAGCCCTCCCCAATTCGTCAGGGAGAGGTCTCCTCTGCCCTTATGGACAGATCATCCTCCAGTATGGAGCGTGTATCTGAGCAAACAAAAACCGTATCGGAGCACCTTCGTTCACAGTCAGAACCTGGTAGCCGTCGGCCATGCCGTAAACGCCGGAAGCACAAGATCACTGTGGATGTGGACATTAGTTTTACCACGTGCGGCAAGTCATCAGCCAGCAGTCACGCCGGTAGCAGGAATGTCAACAGTTGCCTTGGTGGACCACTGTACACAGAGAACAGCGACAATTTCGTCTCAATTGTTTTACGTCGGCAGGACAGAGCACTGTTCTCTCATGAGAAGTCGCTGGATAACTCGGATCCAGACGACTTTCACACGGGGCTGCCTGTCGATTCGCCTGTCGATACTTCCATTTCAAAGGATTCCATACAACCGGAAAGTGCCACTGCCAGTGATAACAGAATCTGCCTTCAGGTAAGGTATACTCCTTCACCACTGCAAAAAGACAAGACAGAACCATCACCAGCCGTTAAAGAAGCAAAGACGAACGACCAGTTGATTGTCTCTCTTGCTGACACCAACCCACCAGTTAATATCGCCTCTAAAATGTCCGTCTGCTCTCCGAAGTTCAGGCTGTTGGAAGAACCAATTTCCTTAAAGGCACCAAGTAATATGAATCCTGATGATGGTGCTGACATAGGTTGCGTGGCCAACGAATATAATACTCAAGGCCCGTGGAACTTTAATACCGTTAACCTACAGGAAGACACATCCGCCACCATGGAGATTGTGGAGGAGACTTTGCACAAGAGACTAGGCAGGCTCAGAGGATTGCCAAAATTGTTAATGAGGCTGGGCTGAATGAGGGAGAATGTGCAGAACCTACCAGGGGTGAAAACGGACAGGGCGGTCCGTGCAACCGGCATATGGCCAAGGTCATCACTGATGTTAACGTGCTGGCCAAGAAGGCGCGTATCGTGCACGAGGATGACCGAGAGAGGAATATCCACATCACCGTCAATGACATAAATAAGACACTTCAGATCCGGCCTCTGAGAGGGGAACAGGATGGGATTAAGAGAAAACCCACGGACAACGAGGAGGGCAACAATGCCAACGAGAGCACGATTCAGGATTTGGACAGTGACTCTGATGATCCCTACCCCCGAACAGTAGAGAGTCAGGACCATTGTAATAAACATTGTTTGACGTCCGGTGAGCCATTGGTTTTCGTTTATGAACGGAAAGATAATGCCAGCGCTATTCGTAATGCAGCCACAAGTTCAGCACAAGACCGTGTCAGAGGACATAGCAGCGCCAAGGCAATGAATGTGCACTATCAAAAAGAGGTTTCAGGTCACCAACAGGGCAACCAGAACTCTACCCTACAAAACAGCCTTTGGGAGTCAAGGACAAGTGTGTTGGAGTTTGTAAAAAAATCCATTAAGGCCCCCAGCCTCCGAAAACCCTCCATAACACATTTTGGCAAATTCATTGAAAGACACAATCTCAATCGGTACCGTTCCAGCAGTTATGAACAAGGGGGCCGCAAAATGGGTGAGCAGACGGCCGTAGCATGCCCTCTGCGGACAGTGCGTCCGAGACTGCAGCCGCAACCGGAGCGACCAGTCATGGCTGACGTTCAAGCCCGCCTGTTACCGGCCACAAAGTTGTTAAAGGTGAATTTACTGCAGCAGGAACGGCTGCGTGCAATGGGTCAAGGCCTCGAATTAGGCGATCCCAGCCTCCCGGATGCTGCTGTGCGTTCCTATATGAGCCGTCTTTCAAGTCACATGAGCCGCATCCGTGGCTATATTTGCACCAGCTCCTATCTGGACCAGTCAAATGCAGATGGACGCTACGCCCTACGAACGACACGCTCTAGCACCGTTGGCAGAAATTAGGATTCGCAGCTTATAAAAAGCCTTGAAATGCGCCATTAATGTGACACTGCCTGAAGCGGGTAATGGACGTGTTCTTGAAAGGAATAATCACTTTCCGGATTATTTTGTCTGCTTATGGAGCTCCTGTCCTCTCCACGGCTAAGTGACCGGATACCCTGTCCGCTACTATTTAACGCTAACCTGGGCAGACATTTGCGAAGAGAGACCACGAGATCCTGAGGCTTCGGTGATTGTTAATTTTCCTTCTGTTTTGTTTTCTGACTTCAAAGTGCCCTCACACACTTTCACACGCACCGTCTTGATATGATTATCAAGTGATCTGGGTGTACTTTGTGTGCTTCCAAGATAATTGCGCAACAGTAGTGTTTCTTGTAGACTACCCGCACACAATACAAGACACGCTAGCACTATACGCCTGTTGTGTGTACAGGGTAAATTTCATTTGGCAGTGGGTGTTCTGATGGCTGTGATGAAAGTATTCCGACGTGCTATTGGCGTTTTGTCCAACGTTCTGGAGAGCAGGAAGGGGATGGGTATTTGTATCCAAGCGAACGATATTCACAGATAACTTGTTTTCCCAAACCATCGAAATTCACCTTACGGCCTTCTGAATAGCCAAATAGCGGCAAATATCTGCTGTACTATTTCAACAGATGAATATACAAATGCATCGCGCTCATCAACTCCTGAAGAAAACAAAAATGGGGCAAGTTCATGGACCAAATCGTATTTGTACTGAAGTTTCGAAAGCCTTCACTCTTCTATCATCAGAGTAAAGTGCTTGCTGCTCCTAGTAGTCTTGAGTTAGTTAGTCAGTCTTGCCGTGTGTCTCGTGTTATAGCCATGGTGGACGCGTAAAATTGGAGCCACCAGTTCGCTGCTGACTTCCTTAGACCTACCTGAGGTTGAACGCCGGCGGGTTTGTTTATGACCGTGGATATAGTACGAGGAAGGCGGCTAGACTGACTAACTCAAGACCGCCAGAACCAGTAACCACGATACTCTGATGATGGAAGCGAGAAGGCTTTCGAAACGTCAGGACAAATACACTTTGGTCCATGAACTCGCCCTCTCTTCATCTTCTTCTAAAGATGATGAAACCGATAAGATATCCGGACCTCGAATCTTTAAGCATATATATATATATATATATATATATATATATATATATATATATATATATATGTTCATTTCTTCTGAGGACGGGTTGGTGTTATCAACTTGAAAATTCACGAGTACAACTCTATTTTCTGACGAGCCCTTTTTTCTTCACTATATCATCTTGGAATGCACTTTACCTCAGATATTCAATATATATATATATATATATATATAGACCGTGGTATGTTTATTGATAATACATTTTATCCGTCAATTTATCACTGTTACCTTTAGATGATACAACATGATCAACATCCATTGCTAAATTCTATGAGCACTATGTGACCTCTTTCTCGTACCGTAGAGAAATGTGTGATCTTCCTCAGACAAAATATACACAGCATGTGGTTTGGAAATTTTGCATGCAAGTAAAACGGCCGGTAGCATTCAAAATTATTCTGCAATTTAGAAAGTTTTCAAAACCGAATTATATCTTTTTTCAATTAAACGATTTGGAGAGGGCGATATTTTCCATCAAACAAGGAATATTTATGTGCACGTTTTTCTCTAAAAGATATTGGAATCTCTAAAAGCACCAATAATCAACGAGAAAATCTACTCAAGTAATGTGTTTGCATCGAGAATGCCAAAGAGATCTACATCTACAGTTTATTTCCAGCAAAATCTGCCTAGGTGCCTAACATATCTTCGCCTCAGTTGAAATCAGCTGGTTTGCTAGCACCAATCGAGGAAGTATACAAGAAAGAGCAAAAGCTCCCTTGTTACCTCCGCCAGAATGGAGGCATAACGGAAAGGAGATAATGTATGTAAGATCTTATTGGCAAAAATTACCCCTCGGTAGCCTCCACCTTCGATAAATTACAAACTTTGACAAGCAGAGGAGGTTAAGATGACCCCGGTTGCTGAGATGCCGTAGTTAGATAAAGGCACTCAAACCTAATTGAGATGGTATGGGATTCAATCCGAAGCAACCGACTTTTTGTTTAACGCCCTATTGAGGAAACGATGGTTCACACTTTCTTCTTGGTGCTAAGTACTATTAATAGACATTCGAATGGTTTGTGCCGATCAATATTACTTAATGACTATAAAAAACGCTCGGTTTTGTCTTAGAGCTCCAGTTTTGGCGGTTTCACTTACTAGAGTAGCAGTCCATTAAAAGTTATATTCCCAGTGTCCACAGGGTGGCACAACTCAGTAATTATTAACTGAAGAACTGAAGTGCGACTTCAGTTAGAAAGTTTAGCGCAATTGGAGTTTTAACATCGAGTATCCTGCAGCATAATCCAAAGATGCGATTCTTTCCGCCACCTGCAAAAATCGTGTGCAGTCAAAATGAATATCAACTCTAAACATAACCCACACACCAGGCATAAATAAAGAAAATAGGAGAGCGTGTGAATCATTGATTAAGGTTCTGGAGTAGAAGGCCCTCTGTCGCACTTCACACTGTTTGCTTTAGTATCCAGAAGAGGCCTCTCATATCGACCTGCCACTGTCTCCGAGATGGTCAGCATGGGCTGTTCTGTATGGATTCGTACTCTCGTGGTAATAAGAAATATCGTACGCCTAGGCGAAAAATAACAGACCTATTACAATATGCATCGTCGCTGTATGTTGGCCTTTTTCCATACATCTCAGGGTGCCTTATTTTCATCCAGCCACACCCATGTGAACAGCAGTAACTGGACTTTTGCTGGGCGTTCCTCCGCCTTCAAGTCCAAGGACCACCGTAGTTTCAAATTCTCTTACGGTTCCCTTGAATCAATTTTAGCTCATTTACATGCGTGATCTTCTATGTCCTCTCACGGCCTGTATTTGCCAACCACTTCTCGTCCACAGCTCGCTGATTGAGCTGCACTGCATGGGTTAATCGGGCACATAAAGGGCCACACAACGGGGGTGTAAATTTTCGAGCTCTTAGTTCTCAAAAACTGTACAGACTGCTTGATCAATCCTTCGAGTCCACAGCTTGCAGTCATTTTAAGTGAAAAAAAATATTCAGAGGCTGGGCAGGATCCTGCTAGTAACGTGACGTTTTTCATATTTAACGCTTTTTATATATATATCACGTTCATCATCTCCCGAAGAAGAAGAAGAAGAAGAAGAAGAGGTGGCGAGTTCATGAAACAAATTTGTACTGACGTTTCGAAAGCCCACTCGCTTCCATCATCAGATTATAGCGCTTGCTGCTCCTGGTGGTCTTGAGTATGTCAGTATTGCCGCGTGCCTCGTATTATAGCCATAGTGGACGCGTGAACTTTGACCTGCCCGTTCGCTGCTAGCTTCCTCAGACCTGCCCTAGGCTGAACGCCTGCGGGCTCGTGAGACCGCTGTCCCCAATTGGAGCCGTCGTAGGTTTAGGCAAGGCAGCGTGTCTGTTGGCCTCCCCAACGTCAATCAGTGGGCTGATCAGTCGTTGCTGCTCTTGTGAGTTGTTCTTCGTTTTGCGGGCGCATTGGTGAGAGAGTCTTTGACTTTGGTCATCTGAGCTTTGACCACCATGCCTCTTTTCCGGGAGAGTGGGCTCTCGGTTCCGCGTCCTCGTTTGCCATATTGGGCCTAGCTGAACTAATTCGAGCATTGTAAGAACCTGGTAGGCGGGATCTAAGTCATCATCATAATCCCGATCGCAACCGACAAAAACAAAGAGCCCGTGGTTCAATGATAGAGCGTTCGACTCAAATATCAAAGGTCGCAGGTTCGAATCCCAGGAGTGACACACGTAAGATTGGGTATGACTGGCTGATGACGGCTAATAAGCCAGCAAATGGCCATTCCGGTCTCCCTTGTCTTTGTCGGTTTCATTTCATCATATGCTACGTC
>WEDG01010259.1:0-10062 GCA_017591395.1 Schistocephalus solidus | reverse complement strand
TTGATGGTTGAAAGTAAGCCATTGAGGTCGAATAGGTGGGTTTTGTGTGTAGAAACGTGTCACCAGAAGCCGATCTCATCCAGCAAAGACAGAATGGATGGTGGTAAGTAAAGCCATTGCGGTTAGAATAGGTGGGTTTGTGTGAAGAAATCGTCACCAGAAAGGATCTCATCCAACGGAGTCAGAATCTGATGGTGGTACTACGCCATTGCGGTGTACTAGGTGGGTTTGTGTGCAGAAATGGTCACTCGATGGACTCATTCCGAACCCAGTCAGACTGCGATGGCTGATAAGTAAGCTATTGCGTGCAAAAGGTGTGTTTGTGTTTAATAATGGTCACCAGAAGGATCTTTTATCCAACGGAGCTCAGAACTGATGTTGGTAAGGACGCTATTGCGGGTGGAGTAGCTGGGTGTGTGTAGATAATGGTCACCAGGACGATCTCATCCAACAGAGTCAGGAATCTCGAAGGTGGTAAGTAAGCTATTGCGATGAATAGGTGGGTTTGTGTGTAGAAATGACACCAGAAGCGATCTCATCCAACAGAGTCAGAATCGATGGTTGTTAAAGTAAGCTCATTGCGGTGAATAGTGTGTTTGTGTGTAGAAATGGTCACCAGAAGGATCTCATCCAACAAAGGCAGAATGGATGGTGATAAGTAAGCGATTGCGGTGAAGAGGTGGGTTTGTGTGTCAGAAATCGTCACCAGAACGTATCTCATCCAACAGAGCAGAATTGATGGTGGTAAGTACTAACAGCATTGTGGTGACTAGGCAGCCTGCGCGCAGAAACGCTCGACCACCGTATACGATCTATCCAACCAAACGTCGCGAACCGACGGTCAAAAGCAGCTTGACTGCGGTGAATAGGTGGGCTCTGTGCGTGAAATGCGTTCACCGTAGGCCGATCGATCCAACAGCCAGCAGAACGGATTGCGATGGGCAAGCCATTGCGTTGAACAGGCGGGTTTGTTTGCAGAAATGAACAGAATTATCCTCAAACCAACAAAAGACAGAACTGATGGTCTCAAGCAGCTTCTTTGCGGTGAAATATGCAAGTGCGCGCAGAAACGTGTCAAAGGCAATGATCCCAACGCGCGGCCCAACCGATGGCGGCAAAGTGCTCATCATGCGAACAGACGGGCCTTTGCGTAACAACGGTCTGCAGCCGATCCCAATCCAAAATTGTCAGGACAGTGGTTAGTAGGTAAGCTCTTTGCGGTGAATAGGTTGGTTTTGTGTGTAGAAATGGTCTCCAGGCTGATCTCATCCAACGTATTCAGAATTGATGGTGTAGTACGCTATTGCGGGTGAATAGGTAGGTTTGTAGGAAGAAATGGTCACCACCTCATCCAACCAGTGAGAATTGATGGTGGTAAGTAAGCTATTGCGGTGCATAGGTGGTTTGTTTCTAGTAATGGTCACCAGAAGGATCTTATCCAACGGAGCTAGAACTGATGTTGGTAAGTACGCTATTGCGGTGAATAGGTGGGTTTGTGGTATAAATGGTCATATAGAAAGGATCTCATCCAACAGAGACAGAATTGATGGTGGTAAGTAAGCTATTGCGTGAATAGGTGGGTGTGGGTGTAGAAATGGTCACTCAGAAGGATACTCATCCAGCAGTTTCATGAATTGATGGTGAAAGTAAGCTATTGCAGGTGAACAGGTGGGTTTTGTGTGTTGAAACGTCACCAGAAGGATCTCATCCAGCATGTCAAAGAATGGATGGTGTTCTTAAATAAGCTATTGCGGTGAATAGGTGGGTGTGTGTGTAGAAATGGTCTCCAGAAGGATCTCATCCAACGGAGTCAGAATTGATGTTGGTAAGTACGCTATTGCGGTGAATAGGTAGGGTTTGTAGGAAGAAATGGTCACCAAAAACTCATTCAACCGAGTGCGAATTGTAGTTGGAAAGTAATCTATTGCGGTGCATAGGTGATTTGTGTGTAGAAATGGTCACCCGAAGGATCTTATCCAACGGAGCTAGAACTGATGTTGGTAAGGACGCTATTGCGGTGAATAGGTGGGTTTGTGTGTAGAAATGGTCACATAGAAGGATCTCATCCAACAGAGTCAGAATTGATGGTGGTAAGTAAGCTATTGCGATGAATAGGTGGGTTTGTGTGTAGAAATTGACATTAGAAAGGATCTCATCCAACAGTGTCAGAATTGATGGTTGTAAGTAAGCTATTGCGGTGAATAGGTGGGTTTGTGTGTAGAAATGTTCACCAGAAGGATCTTATCCAACAAAGGCAGAATGGATGGTGATAAGTAAGCGATTGCGGTGAAGAGGTGGGTTTGTGTGTAGAAATGGTCACCAGAAGGATCTCATCCAACAGAGTCAGAATTGATGGTGGTAAAGTAAGCTATTGCGGTGAATATGTGGGTTTGTGTGTAGAAATGGTCACCAGATGGATTTCATCAAACAGAGTCACAATTGAAAGTGATAAGTAAGCTATTGCGGTGAATAAGTAGGTTTGTGTGTAGAAATGGTCACCAGACGGATCTCATCCAACAGAGTCAGAATTGCAGGCGTAAGTAAGCTCATTGCGATGAATAGGTCTTGTGTGTAGAAATGGTCACATAGAAGGATTTCATCCAACAGAGTCAGAAATCTGATGGTGGTAAGTAAGCCATTGCGATGAATAGGTGGGTTTGTGTGTAGAAATTGACACTAGAAGAGGATCTCATCCAACAGATGTCAGAATTGATGGTGGTAAGTAAGCCATTGCGGTGAATAGGTGGGTTTGTGCGTAGAAATAGTCACCAGAAGGATCTCATCCAAAAAGTTAGAATGGATGGTGGTGCAGTAAGCTATTGCGGTGAATAGGTATGTTTGTTTTGTAGAAATGGTCACCAGAAGGATCTCAAACCAACAAAGACAGAATTGATGGTTTTAAGTAAGCTTTTTGCTGTGAATAGGTGGTGTGAGCGCAGAAATGATCAGCAGCACGAATCTCATCACGCTACCGTGAATTGACCGCGCAAGCGCCATGCAGCAGAAATCGCATCGGGTTTGCCTGCGCACAATGGTCACCCGGTAGCCGATCTCATCCACTGTCACAGAACTGATCGTGCCAGTAAGCTTCTGGCTAGTGCGTACAGGCCGGGTTTGTGTGCAGAAACGCTCCCGAAGGATCTCGATCCAAACGCAGCAGAACTGATGGCGGCAAGCACGCGTATTGCGCGTGACAGGCAGGCCTTGCAGGAAGAAATGGTCACCACCAAAACACCATCCAAACCCAGTGGAGACCCGTAGCGCGTCAGTGCGCAATTGCGCGACGCAGTCCGCGAAACGGCGACTAGCGAAAGTCCATCCAGACGATCTTATCCAACGGAGCCAGAACCGATGTTCGTAAGTACGCTATTGCGGTGAATAGGTGGGTTTCGTGTATAAATGGTCACATAGAAGGATTTCATCCAACAGAGACAGAATTGATGGTGGTAAGTAAAGCGATTGCGTATGAATAGAGTGAGTTTGGGTGCAGAAATTGTCATTAGAAAGGATATCATCCAACAGTGTCTGGAATTGATGGTTGAAAGTAAGCTATTGAGGTGAATAGGTGGGTTTGTGTGTAGAAATGTTCACCAGAAGGATCTTATCCAGAAAAGACAGAATGGATGGTGTTAAGTAAGTTATTGCAGTGAATAGGTGGGTTTTGTGTGTAGAAATGGTCACCAGAAGGATCTTATCCAACGGGAGTCATAATTGATGTTGGTGAGTACGCTACTACGGCGAATAGGTATGTGTGCTCAGTGCAGAAATGGTCACCAAAAACTCATCCAACCGAGCGCGAATTGTAGCTGAAAGCACCCATTGCGGTGCATAGCGCTGATTTGTGAGTAGAACACCGCCCTGGAAGCGTGTGATCTTATCCAACGGAGCCAGAACTGATGTTGGTAAGGACGCGTATTGCAGGTGAATAGGTGGGTTTTGTGTGTAGAAATGTTCACCAGAAGGATCTTATCCAACAAAAGCAGAATGGATGGTGATAAGTAAGCGATTGACAGAGTGAAGCAGGTGGGTTTTCAGTGTCGAAATGGTCACCAGAAGGATCTTATCCACCAGAGTCAGAATTGATGGTGGTAAATAAGTTTATTGCGGTGAATATGTGGGTTTGTGTGTAGAAATCGGTCACCAGATGGATTTTCATCAAACAGACACAATTGAAAGTGATAAGTGTTTATTGCGGTGAATAAGTAGGTTTGTGTGTAGAAATGCATACCAGACGGATCTCATCCAGAGTCAGAATCTGTAGGTGGTAAGTAAGCTATTGCGATGAATAGGTGGGTTTGTGTAGAAATATCACATAGAAGGATTTCATATCCAACAGAGTCAGAATTGATGGTGGTAAGTAAGCTATTGCGATGAATAGGCGCGGGCCTGCGCAAGGAAACCGATCATCATGGTACGATCCTCATCCAAACGGCGCCCGCAACTGATGCAATAAAAGCAGTTTCATTAAGTGCGAATTGCGTGGGCTCTTGCGCAGAAACAGTCACCTCGGTAGCCGATCCCACCGCGCCAGAACGGACGGTGGAAAGCGTCATCAGCGCGAATAGGCGTCGGTTTGCAGAAACGGTCACCAGAAGGATCTCAACCAACAAAACATTTAAGAAATCTCGGATGGTCGGCAAGTTTCTTTGCCAGAATAGGTGGGTGTGCGTAGGTCAGCAGGAAGGATCTCACTACCAAACAAGGGTCAGAATTGATGGCGGTAAGTAAGCTTACTGCGGTGAATAATAGACGGGTTTGTGTGTAATAATGGTCACCATTGTGAAGGATCTCATCCAAAATTGTCAGAATCTGATTGTGCTTTAGTGTTTCTTTTGCGGTGAATAGGTTGGCTCTGTGTGTGGCAGAAACGGTCTCCGAAGCCGATCCCATCCAACGCATCCAGAACTGATGGTGGTGGGCAAGCCATGGCTGCGGCGAATAGGCAGGTTTGTAGGAAGAAATGCACACCAAAACCCATTATCCAACCGAGTGGAGACCTGTAGGTGGTAAGTAAGCCATTGCGGTGCTAGCTAGCGCGACCTGCGTCCGCAAAACGCTGACCAGCAGGATCGATCCTAGCCACAGAACTGATGTCGTACCGACGCCGCGCTGCGCGCAGCCGCGGCGTGTACAAAACGGTCGCACACAGGACTTTCAACCAAACAGAGCACAATTGATGCGTACGGCGCGCCCATCGCGACTGAAATAGCGCGAGCGCAAGAAACCGGCCCACTAGAAAGACGATATCGATCCAACAGTGGCCCGAATCTGATGCGGTTGAAAGTAAAGCTATTGAGGTGATTACAGGGTGGGTTTGTGTGTGTAGAAACGTTCACCAGAAGGATCTTATCCAGAAAGACAGAACGATGGTGCTGGGCAGTCTACTGCAGTGAATAGGTGGGCTTTGTGTGTAGAATGGTCACCAGAAGGATCTTATCCAACGGAGTCAGAATTGATGCCAGGTACGCCATTACGGTGAATAGGTGGGTTTAGGTGCAGAAAATGGTCACCAAAAACTCATTCAACCGGAGCAAGCGAATTGTAGTTGGAAAGTAATCTATTGCGGTGCATAGTTGATTCGTGTAGAAATGGGTCAACTGAAGGATCTTTATCCAACGGAACTGATGTTGGTATGACGCCATTGCGGTGAATAGGTGGTTTGTGTAGAAATGGTCACCAGGAAGGAGTCTTATCCAACAAAGGCAGAATGGATGGTGATAAGTAAGATATTGCGGTGGAAGAGGTGGGCTTGTGTCAGAAATGGTCACGGAGGGATCTTATCCAACAGAGTCCAGGACCGATGGTGGCTCCTTATGTCAATGCGGCGAGTATGGGCTTCCAGTTGTAAGAAACGGTCACCAGATTGATTTCCACCGAAATCCAGAAACACAGTCGAAAGCGAAAAGTAAGCATCACTTGCAGATGAATAATGGGAGTTTGTGTAGTAAATGGTCACGAGCGGATCTCATCCAACAGAGTCAGAATTGATAGGTGGTAAAGTAGCTATTATTGCGATGAATAGGTGGGTTTGTGTGGTAGAAATATCGGTCACATAGAAGGATTTCATCCAACAGAGTCAGAATTGATGGTGGTAAGTAAGCTATTGCGATGAATAGGTGGGTTTGTGTGTAGAAATTGACATTAGAAAGGATCTCATCCAACAGTGTCAGAATTGATGGTTGTAAGTAAGCTATTGCGGTGAATAGGTGGGTTTGTGCGTAGAAATAGTCACCAGAAGGATCTCATCCAAAAAAGTTAGAATGGATGGTGGTAAGTAAGCTATTGCGGTGAATAGGTATGTTTGTTTGTAGAAATGGTCACCACAAGGATCTCATCCAATATAGTCAGAATTGATGGTTGTAAGTAAGCTATTGTTGTGAATAGGTGGGTGTGTGCGTAGAAATGGTCAGCAGAAGGATCTCATCAAACAGGGTCAGAATTGATGGTGGTGAGTAAGCTATTGCGGTGAATAGATGGGTTTGTGTAGTGTAAATAACTCGCGTCACCACGAACGAAATCTGTCCAGAATTGCTTGATAAGCTTTTGCGGTGAATAGGTTGGTTTGTGTATAGAAATGGTCTCCAGAAGGATCTCATCCAACGTATTCAGAATTGATGGTGGTAAGTACGCTATTGCGGTGAATAGGTAGGTTTGTAGGAAGAAATGGTCACCAAAAAAAACTCATTCAACCGAGTGAGAATTGTAGGTGGTAAGTAAGCTATTGCGGTGCATAGGTGATTTGTGTCTAGAAATGGTCACCAGAAGGATCTTATCCAACGGAGCTAGAACTGATGTTGGTAAGTACGCTATTGCGGTGAATAGGTGGGTTTGTGTGTATAAATGGTCACATAGAAGGATTTCATCCAACAGAGACAGAATTGATGGTGGTAAGTAAGCGATTGCGATGAATAGGTGAGTTTGGGTGTAGAAATTGTCATTAGAAAGGATATCATCCAACAGTGTCTGAATTGATGGTTGAAAGTAAGCTATTGAGGTGAATAGGTGGGTTTGTGTGTAGAAATGTTCACCAGAAGGATCTTATCCAGAAAGACAGAATGGATGGTGTTAAGTAAGCTATTGCAGTGAATAGGTGGGTTTGTGTGTAGAAATGGTCACCAGAAGGATCTTATCCAACGGAGTCAGAATTGATGTTGGTAAGTACGCTATTACGGTGAATAGGTGGGTTTGTGTGTAGAAATGGTCACCAAAAAGAAAACTCATTCAACAGAGTCAGAATTGATAGATGGTAAGTAAGCTATTGCGGTGAATAGGTGGGTTTGTGTGTAGAAATAGTCAACCCAGAAGGATCTCATCCAACAGAGTCAGGACATTGATGGTGGTAAAGTAGCTATTGCGTTGAGACTAGGCTGGGTTTGTGTGAAAGTGGTCACCAGACGATCTCATCCAACACAGTCAGAATGTGATGGTACGAGTAAGCTATGGCGATGAATAGGTGGGTTTGTGTGTAGAAATGGTCAAAAGAAGGATCTCATCCAACAAAGTCAGAATTGATGGTTGTAAGTAAGCTATTGCGGTGAATAGGTTGGTTTGTGTGTAAAAATGGTCACCAGAAGGATCTCATCCAACATAGATCAGAATTGATGGTGGTAAGTAAGCTATTGCGCTGAATAGGTGGGTTTGTGTGTAAAAATGGTCCCAGAAGGATCTCATCCAACATAGTCAGAATTGATGGTGGTAAGTAAGCTATTGCGGTGAATAAGGTGGGCTTTGTGTGTATTAATGGTCACCAGAAGGATCTCATCCAACAGAGTCAGAATTGTAGGTGGTATATGTAGCTTTGTTTGCGGTGAATAGAGTGGGTTTGTGCGTAGAAATGAGTCACCAGAAGGATCTCATCCAATAAGTCAGAATTGATGGTGGTAAGTAAGCTATTGTGCGATGAATAGGTGGGTTTGTTTGTAGAAATGGTCATCAGAAGGATCTCATCCAATATAGTCAGAATTGATGGTTGTAAGTAAGCTATTGCTGATGAATAGGTGGTTTGTGTGTGAATTATGGTCACCAGAAGGATCTCATCCAACAGAGTCAGAATGGATGGGTGGTAAGTAAGCTATTGCGGTGAATAGGTGGGTTTGTTTTGTAGAAATGGTCACCAGAGGGCGATCTCAACCAACAAAGACAGAATCTCGATGGCCCCAAGCAAGCTTTGCTGTGAATAGGTCGGGTGCGAGCGTAGCAGAGTGAGTCGCAGAAGGATCTCAATCAGACAGTGGGTCAGAATTGGTGGTGCAAGTAAGCCATTGCGGTGAATAGACGGGTTTGTGTGTAATAATGATACTAGAATACGATCTCATCCAGCACCGTCAGAACTGACTGTGCCAGTAGCCATGCAGGTGCGAACAGGCTGGCCTGAGAGTAGAAAGTGGTCTCCAGAAGGATCCTTCATCCAACGGTAGTCAGAATTGATGGTAGTAAGTGATACGCTATTGCGGTGAATAGGTAGGTTTGTAGGAAGAAATGGTCACACCTCATTCAACCGAGTGGAGAATTTGATGGTGGTAAGTAAGCTATTGCGTAGAGTATGGTGATTTGTGTCTAAGAAATGAGTCACCAGAACGATCTCATCCAACACGTCAAGAATTCGATGGTGGTAAGTGTCGGCTATCGCAGTGAAAAGGTGGGTTTGTGTGTATAAATGGTGGTCACCAGAAAGGATCTCATCCAACAGAGATCACCGAGTGATGGTGGTAAGTCAGCTAGTGCGGTGAATAGGTGAGTTTGTGCGTGATAATTGTCACGAAAGCATGATCTCATCCATCAGAGTCAGAATTGATGGTGAAAGTAAGCTACGTGAAGCGCGTGAAATAGGTGAGGGCCTGT
Organism: Schistocephalus solidus; assembly: GCA_017591395.1. Lineage (NCBI taxonomy): Eukaryota > Metazoa > Platyhelminthes > Cestoda > Diphyllobothriidea > Diphyllobothriidae > Schistocephalus > Schistocephalus solidus. Next base: position 1,221 of record WEDG01010259.1, on the reverse strand, counting down.
GTGCCTAGAAACGGCCCACCGCAGGATCCTCATCCAAACGTTTTCCAGAAACGAACTGCGCCGCCAGCCATTCCGGCAGCGTACCAGAAACGGACGTTAAATGATCAATCCAAAGTCGCGAAACTGATGGTCAAAGCAAGCTATCAAGGCAACAGGCGGGTCGGTGTGCGAAAACGGTCACCGGCAGCCGATCCCATCCAACACGTCAGAACTGATGGCTGGTAGGTAAGCTTGCAGGGTGAATAGGTGGGTTTGTGTGTAGTAAATGGTCACCAGAAGGATCTCATCCCAGTAGCGTCAGAACTGATGGTGGTGAAAGTAAAGCTACTGCGGTGAATAGGTAGTTTTGTGTGTAGAAATGGTCACCAGAAGGATCTCATCCAACAGAGATCAGAACTTGATGGTGGTAAGTAAGCTATTGCGGTGAATAGGTGGGTTTGTGTGTAGAAATGGTCACCAGAAGGATCTCATCCAACAGAGTCAGAATTGATGGTGGTAAGTAAGCTATTGCGGTGAATAGGTGATTGTGTGTAGACATGGTCACCAGAAGGATCTCATCCAACAGAGTGAAGTCTGATGTGGTAAGCAAGCTCATTGCGGGTGAATAGGTGGGTTTTGTGTGTAGACAATGGTCACCAGAAGGATCTCATCCAACAGAGTCAGAATTGATGGTGGTAAGTAAGCTATTGCGGGTGAATTGGTGGGTTTGTGTGTAGAAATGGTCACCAGAAGGATCTCATCCAACAGAGTCAGAATTGATGGTGGTAAGTAAGCTATTGCGGTGAATAGGTGGGTTTGTGTGTAGAAATGGTCACCAGAAGGATCTCATCCAACAGAGTCAGAATTGATGGTGGTAAGTAAGCTATTGCGGTGAATAGGTGGGTTTGTGTGTAGAAATGGTCACCAGAAGGATCTCATCCAACAGAGACAGCCTTGATGGTGGTAAGTAAGCTATTGCGGTGAAATAGGTGGGTTTGTGTGTAGAAATGGTCACCAGAAGGATCTCATCCAACAGAGACAGCCTTGATGGTGGTAAGTAAGCTATTGCGGTGAATAGGTGGGTTTGTGTGTAGAAATGGTCATCAGAATGATCTCATCCAACAGAGACAGCCTTGATGGTGGTAAGTAAGCTATTGCAGGGGAATAGGTGGGTTTGTGTGTAGAAATGGTCACCAGAAGGATCTCATCCAAACAGAGTCAGAATTGATGGTGGTAAGTAAG
>WEDG01010258.1:0-11367 GCA_017591395.1 Schistocephalus solidus | reverse complement strand
TATTTCACCCAATATATATTTCACCCACACTTTGCTCCAATGTGGAGCAATTGCTTTTGTAAACAGTCCAATATTTTCGACTGAAGAATCAGAGGTAGTTTCTTTTATAAACAAAATATCTTCCATTGTGTGTCCATCAAAACGTTTTCGTTGTAAATATCTGACAGGAAATAGAAATCGAGCGAAGGAGGCAAAAATAAATGAATTACGCACCCCGCAGCGCAGGTCCACGGTAAACCAGCTGGGAACGTAGATCAGTTTTTCACGCTCTTTGACGACGTCATCAAAGTTAACAACTCCAAGGTTCTGCACAATCTTCGCCTAGAAAGGAAAGAAATGACTGAAACCAAAAGCAGTCTTCCAGTCAAAAAAGGAGCACTCTGCAAATGTCCGTGTGTTTTAACTTAAAGGGAAGCAGCTGCCATCAAACCTACCTGAAGAACATCATATATGCAGACCTGGTTACCAGCGTCACGCGTGACTATGAAACGTTTCTCGCTGCACACGCGATATTGCACGATTGGATAACCACCTGAAAAAAAAAAAAACGGAGAAAATGAACACTCAGGAGAAGAAAAAAAACAAGGAAATTAAGTGACGCACGCATGCCAGCTTAAAATCCCGCCACAGCTCCATACCCTGAATGCAGAAATCCGGCCGCGGTGGCGAAACGTATTCAGCCTCGAGTTGCGCTTCATCCCTCAGTTCGGGTGACGGAACCAGCGAAGAGGTGAGCTTGGGCTCAAAGGGAGTTGTCTCACAGGAGCTAGACCATGGTGAGGAGAGGGCGGGTGGCGGTCGTCGCGATTCACTGGAGAGCAGCGAATATGGAGAGATGCAGTCGGGAGACTCGGATGGGGGGCAGTCAGTGGCGGTGGGTGACGACAGGCGACAGCTGCGAAACGCCCGAGCCTGGACAGAGTCAGCGTTGGGCAACCGCCTTCGTCGATCCACGGGCTAATCACGGCAAAACGTACACAGTAAGAGCCTATTGATAGTACTTGAGTTTGCTGTTTACACGGCGTTCCTCTACAGCTTAGATAATTATGTGCGCCCCTCGACGATCTGAACCCGAAGTAATACCATGTAAACATGAGTAAGTTGTAAAAACAATTGCATCTATATGTTGCGAATACTATTTGTATACTGGAAATTGTTACGAGTACTTAAAAAAAATGTATATGACACACGGGCATGTAAACAAGAGGGTTTTCAAAAACGTTGCCTATTACCCGCAGCAAATAAACTGAAAATAGTCTGAAAAACTTGAAAAACAAGACCTACCGCTGACGGTCGCCAAAAGACACGAAAGCCACACCTACCCAACGGTTAACATCCGTTCCGCTCGTAGAGGCCCAGATATCATCGCCATCAGGTCCCTCCACAAGGAGCAGCTGAATAATTCAAGAAAGGGGTATAGAACAGGATGCAGCTCTCAATGTTGTCGAAAAACATTTCCAGCATATGTATGCATACCTTGAGAACTGGGTCCGACTCCTGACCGAGGAGGACAGAGTCTTCGGTATTGCGCAGATCAGTCATGTAAATGCGTTTGTCTCGACCGGAAGAGAAAACGCGCGTCCAGGCCGTGTTGGTCTGTCGAATGAGGGAAGTATGCATGCAGGGATGACTCAATATGTGGTGTGTGCCAGACTACAGTTGCTATTTCTGGGTTAACTATCGTCTGGAAGTCGTACTCCACCCCAGGGTGAAAAGACAAGGTAGTTCAAACTAGTTTCAGTTGATCAAGGAAAAGATCAGATACAATATCATGTGCTGCCTCATGCGAAGCAAACAAGCGGAGCCGACATACGCTGACTCTAAGATAAAATACAATTGCTTCGTATTAGCTCCCAGATACAGACCAGGACCCTTAGAGAGGATAGCATTGCGAAGAGCAAACAATAATGTCGAGCATAAGCACAAACCTACATCTATATAACGGCAGAGAGTTATATATATATATATATATATATATATATATATATATATATATATATATATATATATATATATATATATACATATACATATATAGTTAAAGGGGAACCGACAAAAGACAAGGGAGACTGAATGGCCATTTCTGGCTTATTAGCCATCATAAACTGTCATACCCAATCCCAAGTGTGGCACACCTGGGATTCGAGCCCGTGACCTTTGGTAATTGAGTCGAACACTCTACCATTGAGCCACGGGCTCGTTTTTTTGTCGGTTGTGATCGGGCATATGATGATAGTATGTTGCTCACCGATTCGCTTTAAGGAACATGTATGTTCCGTAGTGCCCTGGAGCTCAGACTAGAGCTCCTCGCAGGCGGTCGCATAGCGACATGTGGCATATGTTGTTAAAGTGGAACCGACAAAGACAAGGGAGACCGGAATGGCCATTTCTGGCTTAATAGCCGTCATCAGGTGTGCCACACTTGGGATTGGGTATGACTGGCTGATGACGGCTAATAATTTCAGAAATATTTCCCCGATATATACATATACATATATATATATATATATATATATATATATATATATATATATATATAGTCAACCGGTCGCGGGTTCGAATCTCGGGTGGCACGCTACCGGGGGTTGGGTATCGCTAGCTGCTGACGGCTAATAAGCCAGAAATGGTCAGTCCAGTCTCCGTCTCTGTCTATAACACTAGCCGCCTGCAGTTTCCAAAGAGTTAGAGCACTAAGTTAAAAATAATGCTGACTGTGGTAAAATAGGCGGTTGATAACTTTCAATATAGACAGTGAACTGTCATGTGCATTATGCGCCCATTCTGATAATTCAGCGAAAACAGTAGGAAAAACGACGCACCTGCAAAGTCCACACACCCTCGGAGTGACGGCGAATGGTTTCATTGCAGCGGCGCATTCCCACAGACCAAACTTTGATAGTTCCATCCGAACTTCCGGATATAATCTGCGGCCAAAATAAAAATAAGGAGAGAGATATGGAGAGCGTTCCTACGGCCTAGAACTCGTATGAGATGCTTTAGACACCTGGCAGTTCGACCGTCGATTTCGACGAGGTCCACCGTATGCTCCACACCAGGTGGTGCAGGGACGTTGACTTGCGCGTGAATTAGTTTTGCGATAGTAGCCTTGCGTTGCAGCTACCGCATTCTCTCCTCCTCCCCCACCTGAGCCCGGTGTCAAGACAGAGTCAAGAAGACCGGAGATGGAGAGGGCGTAGGTGGTTGGTGCGGCCGGAGCTGCCCTGGGCGTGCCACCACACCTGGCTCGGATCCCACGGAGTGGGAGTGCCATAAAGGCTACATTAAGAAGGAGCCATTGCAACCCGACTCTCAGTCCACCAGTCAGCCACTCCACACAAAAACACACATTGGGCTGACCACGCGGTCCGAGTTATCCCGCCAGTTGGCAACCTTCCGCCACGGCTTTTTAGCGCACCGTGATAGTTTCAAGCGCGTCAGATTGTTTATAGTGAGGAAAATGCGCTGAGCTGTCGACCTCACTTCTCCCCCACTCTCACAATCAGACCACCGTCCGAGCCGGTCAGTTGTCTGATGCGAAGCGGGCGCAGCTGCTAGTGACTCGCCTACGTGTACTACGTACACGCTGGCCCCCCAAACACAAGCACCAGGATTTCACACAACAGGGGTTGAACGGCTTACATCTCACATGTGTGAGATAGCCAGAGGTCACGTTAAGAAGGAGCCATCGCAGCCTGACTCTCAGACCACCAGTCAGCCACTCCACACAACACACATTGGACTAACTGCGAGGTCTGAGTGTAATTGTCAGTTGGCAACCTTCCAACCGCGGCATTCAACGTTACTGCACTTCTTCTCCTCCCCTCATTCTGAGCCCGGTCTCATGACACAGTCAAGAAGACCGGAGATGGAGAGGGCACAGGTGGCTGGTGCGGCCGGAGCTGCCCCTGGGCGTGCCACCACACCTGGCTCGGATCCCACAGAGTGGGGTGCCATAAAGACCACATTAAGAAGGAGCCATTGCAGCCTGACTCTCAGTCCGCTAGTCAGCCACTCCACACAAAAACACATTGGGCTGACCACGCGGTCCGAGTTATCCCGTCAGTTGGCAACCTTCCAAGACACGGCTTTTAGCGCACCGTGATAGTTTCAAGCGCATCAGATTGTTTATAGTGAGGAATATGCGCTGAGCTGTCGACCTCACTCTCTCCCCCACCCCTACAGTCAGACTACTGTCCGAGCCGGTCAGTTGCCCGATGTGGGAGTGGGCGCATTGGCTGACAGATCGGCGTACCCGTCTTCGCGCGCCACAGCACGACCTGGCCCCCATAACGCACACACCAGGATTCACAAACTCAGGGATATGGAGCAGCTTTCATCGCCGTCTGACTCCCAGTCCACTGGTCAGCCACTGACACACACAACACATACACTGAGCCGACGTCGTGGTCTGGTGTAAGCGTCAGATTGGCAGTTTTCTGCAGCCACGGTTTCTAGGAAACCGTGATATACTCTGGTAAATGGTGATTGTGAAGGTGTGGTCGATTTATTGGTGAAGATAGTGTTCATATGTAGCTTAGCCTCCGGTGGTGTACCGCAGGTTTTTAGGAATGCGCATGTGACCGAAAAGGCCCATGCGATGAGTGAATGCACGAGGACAGTGAGGGCAGTGGAGGCGGCGATCTCTGCTGTGTGTTTGAGCTCCAGGCACTGGTTCACCAGTCTCTGTACGATGGATTCGCAAGTGACCGACCAGGCCAATGCGTGAGGTGAATGTGCGGTTGCAATGAGGACAGTTTAGGAGGGAGTCCCCATCGCTGATGGTGGTAGTGGTGGTGACAGCGGTGGTTTTGGGGGTAACACGTGCTGAGCATTGTGATGCGGTCTCGATGATGGTGGGACTAGTGGAATTGATGCCAGGGGTGAGGGTGGAGGAGTCCGAAGGACGGTTGACAGAAGTAGACGTAGAATTTTGAATTGTCGGATTGTTGATACATTGCTTCCGAAGATGTCCGACTAGGCCGATTCGCGCGCGGAAGGTGCGGTGACAGCAAGCGGGCATGTTGGAAGGGCCTGGGCATTGGCGATGTTGGATCCGGGGCGCTGGTGACATTCGTGCCGCTCTTTTTGGTCTTGGCAGCGGCGATCCTGTTGACTTCGTAGATTGCTGCCCCTGTCTTCACTGTTCTCCTCCGCCGATCGATTTCGGGCAAGGTTCTCCCAGGACTCCGGATTGATCTGCACTGTTTCCAGGGAGGTCTTCAGAGTGTCCTTGTAGCGTCGTACTTGACCCTTTGTCGACGAGAACCCATGGCGAGATCTCCATAGAAGAGTCGTTTGGGAAGCCTTTTCGTCATCCATCCGCACAAGGTGACCGCTCCAGCGCAGTTGCAGTTGTTTCCAACTGAGCGAAAATGCTGAGAATGCCTGTTCGTTCCAGCACTTCCGTGTCCGGTATCCTGTCTCGCCAACTCAGCTTTTAGTATTCTGCGGAGACAGCTGAGGTGGAAGTGGTTGAGCTTTCGTGCCTGCTTTTGGTAGATTGTCCACGTCTCCACCCATACAGCAGCGTTGGCAATATGACAGCTTTGTAAATCTTGAGTTTGGTTCTGAGGTGGAGACCATGTCGATTCCAGACCACATTTTTGCATGCGTCCAAAGGCTTGGCTGGCTTTAGCGATCCGATGGGCGATCTCATCGTCGACTTTGGTGCTGCGTGAGAGATTGCTACCTCCAGATACGTGAAGGTATCTACAGATTTAAGTTGGGCGCCGCTGACATTGATGGAGCTGCGGTGTATAGAGGTTTGGCGACGGTTGATGCATCACAACCGTTTTCTCAGTGTTGATGCGAAGTCCGAAGTTGTCACAGGCGGCAGCGAAGAGGTCCATGCTCCTTTGCATTTCCTCTTCTGTCGTTGTATTGAGTGCGCAGTCATCAGCGAATAGAAGTTCATGGATAGTCGCTGTGGAGACACGCGAGCGGAAGTGCATTCGTCGTTGGTTGAGGAGTCGGCCGTCTATCCGGTAGGCGATGCGGATCCCGGGGCGTTCGTCACGGTAGACATCCGACCCCTATCTCCGCACCTTCAACGCACCAAGAGATGGCTTAGCATTCGTTAGAGTATACAGGTGACTCCCAACTTTTCATGGCTCAGCTCTCGTGGATTTTCTTCGTTAATTAATTTCCCTTAGTTTCGTGAATAAAGACATTTGTTTAGATAAAAAAATGATTTACTAGTTTGTAAATATTGATATTAGATGGACGAATCTGAATCTAGAAATAAGTTGGTTAGTTTTCACTTTGGTAAGAGCAATAAGTGTAGGTGTGTTCACGCGTAGCTATCAGCGATATATTTCAAAGGGTGAGGTAATAAGATGACGTTGAAGTAAAAGAAGAGTGATTAAGAGTGATAGTTAAAGGAATACTTGGTGTTCAAACATTAAAATAGGCAGATATAAGTGTCTTTAGAGGGGTCTCTAGTGTTTGCAAATTTTAGCTATTCAACGGTAGCCGTCATCCCTAACCGCCGCAGACACAGGGATTCAACTGCATAATATGATCACGTGTGAAGATGCTGTCTTACAGGCGCTGTCCTATCTCATTAAATGTCAACCGAAATTCCAAAATTTATTTTCTATTAGAAAGGATGACTTAGGTCGAGCTGTAGGACTGGTAACCGTGCGGCATCAAAAGTCACCATAGGATGCCGGCTTTTAAATAAGCATCTATGCAGCCGATAAAAGATGAATACCTAGGTAGTAGGAAGATTTTAATTTATTTTCGATACCCTTCTATATGCAAATATGGTTTACATAAAAAGTGCAAAAAGTCAGGTCTTCTTTAAATGTTATGCATTGAGCAAGGGTTTCTTGCCGTTTCAAAGACTTTTTCGATAACCGAATTATTTTTTAACTGACTGGCAGTTGCACTTGCGTTATGCATACTTTCTGTGTAAGGAAAATCATACATTTCTCGAAAATGCTACGCAAACGCCTTATAGGATACACACTATTTTCCTGTGAATGCGGAAGATGTTGCATACTTCCGAAGAAGCATAAATAACCGTACAGATGCTCTAAGAAGGAAAACGTCATGGTCATTAAAACAAGAGCAAACTTTTTTAAAACCGAAAGATACTCAAAATGGTTACCGCATGAGTATAATAACTAGTAGCCTTATTCATGGTTTCCACAAAATACATTTGAATTTATACGGTCAAAAGCAATGTGAGCAAATTATACTAGATAATTAGTTATTTCTTTAGCGAACACTAAAATAGTTATTTCCTTACCAAGTGTGGTTTTACCAAGCGACCGAAAAGAAGCTTTCTTGAAAGCAAGCATCCTGTAGTAACAGAAATGTCTCAGGATTACGATGCACAGTAGTTCCGTTTCAGAATTTCGGTAAATATTTCATGAGACAGGCAAACTGCTGTATACTTGCAACAGCGAGAAACCATTCAACCAGAAACAAATTTTGTGCGTCAAAAGACGTTTGAACAAACCTAATATAAAACGTTGAACTTACAAAGCTACAAATAAACATTATTAACGGCACGAATTTTAATTGCTATGTTTGCATACTCTACCCACAGCATCACAACGATGCTTTAAGCTTACTTATCATCCATGGTTTACAAAAAGGTAGGTTAGTCACGTTCACTAACGAGAATGCTTCACAGCTCGGTCCAACGTCACTGAGTGAATATTCAGACAAAACTACCCCTGGCATCAGCAGTATCATAAGTGTTACATCAACAGTGGAAGACGAGGAGTGCTGGAAAATAGGTCTTTGCCATAACGAACTGTTTTGAAAAGGTATACTATTTTTCTTGTAGGGTTCGTGAAGTGAGTTTCCCACAATTTACAGGTGACGTAAAAAGCCAAGGATGTGGGTTATTTTTTGATACCTAATTTGGAAAGAGGAATGCACTATCAGTGACTACTTAGAGATTTGCGTAAGCATCCATGCAGGATGGTTACTGGGAGCCATTGGCAGGCTAAAATTATTATATTTTGCACAATGACTAACGAGCACGAAAAATCAGTCTGCCAAGCAAATGACGTTTGAAGTAAACCCATATATCAAGGAGGGAATGTCGGTCGAACTACATAGCCGTATGCGAGAAAACTAAGAAAAAAAGGCCCGACATAGAAGCCAACCGGGTATACATAAGTTTCTGCTCAAAGAATATGTAGCTTTGTAGAAAAAAAATAGTAAGGGAGAGTTCCAGAGTTCTTAAAAGAATAACAAACCTCGTGGGTATCTGGACGAACAATAAGTGCTCGGACGTTGTCCGTATGGCCCCGCAGTTGTCCAATTTGTTGGCAAGTCCGTGGGTCCCACATCCTAATCAGCTTGTCCGGACTACCGGCAACAAGAATCGAGCCAGCCGGATCCATTGCTAAGCTATATATGCTGTCTTTTTCATCGTTAAATGAGGACGCTAAAAATGCAATCAATAGAGTAAGTAGAATTGGCAAGGAGCCAAGTGGTTACACATCAAACATTGACGTCAACCAAAACAAATTGGCTAAACTCACTCGTGACTGTATTGTTTTTCGGGGTGAGATTTCGCAAAGTTTTTACGTCCCAAAGGAATATCGCATGGTCAAGACCAGCGCTGGCAACCTCCTCTCTGTGTTGAGCGTAGGCGAGAGCCAGAACGTAGTCTTTATGCGTGGGTAGCGTTGACATACAAAATCCCGTACGGGCGTTCCACACCTTCACAGTCGTGTCATTTGAAGCCGAAATTACTGTAGAAATTAGGAAATTTTCAGAGGTTGAAGAAAGAAAGCAGGCTGACATAGAGGTGTAAGATCTTAGGAAACTATTTATTGGTGATCAATTCAACCAAATCAACATACTAAAACGGGAAAGTGCAGGTTGGGCAGAAGAAAAAAACTGATCAGAACGCACAAAGGAAATATTTGAAAGCACTTATAACCAGGCGTTATTCTAAAAAGGTCCATTAAATCGAGCGCGTGTTGGAAATAAGTACGAAAGGTTCAAACGATTGGCTGCGAACGTGTCTAAGCAATCAAGAACATGAAGTTGAATACGTGAATGAACGTAGTAGCAGTTGTAACTAGCGTCAACCATTTGATGCAGACAATGATGACAATTAGGTGGGATAAGAAGGAGCAGAAAGCGCCATGGAGGAAAATTATTCCCCACAAAAAGAAAAGTAAGTGAAACCATCATCATTTCGCTTGCCCTGTCCAGAAGATCTCCAGAGTTTAATTCGTCACATCAGTCCTAGTCTCAATTTTTACGCAAAAGCGTTGAGACATCTGCCTGAGATTGGGCAAAACCAACTTTTTTAAATATTTGTTAAGGAAAATTGGTGTTGTAATCAGTGTCCGATGGATGAGTGAAGCCATCGTATTTACTGAAACATCTCGTAACTGATTGCTATGATTAATATGCAGCAAGATCTACTGTATCTTAGTTCTGTAAAGGGCAAAGTTGTCATCAGGTGGTATCAAAATAGTTGCAGACAAGTCAAAACTGCCAAGAATTTCACTTTATATAAAAGGGAAGACAGTTTTGAAATGAAAACGATAAAATTAGCCGTCAGTTGATGGCAACATAATTAACATCCATATGCACAGTCAGTGAGCAGTCACAAGAAATGTAAACCCAAATTATGAATTGTAGTTTCGATTAGGGAGGATTAATTATCATCCCGGAGCATAGTCCCAAGATCTTTCGTACATCTCAGGGTGCTGGCTTTTGAATGCACGTCTTTTCAATCACCCAAAAACCGCACTCGATAAAACCGAACGACTTAATTTGTATGCATTGTTTATGTTAACTTTCGTTGCCCAAAGAAATTCAAAAATATTATTTTTTGTAATAATTTCATTGCAAACCATTTATTCATCGATTATATATTCAAATGATGTTCTTAGGGCTTCAAAAACGTTTTCCAACTTCCGAATTACGTTAAACCCGATCAGACGCTGCATTTTCGTTAACGGTTTTTAGCCTAAAAACTGTGTACTTTCCTTCTAAAAAAACAGCATATGTTCCGCTATGATATGAAAATGCCATGTAAATCTCATACAATGCTACCGTGGATGTGCACTATGCTGTACAATACTTGGGGCATTAACAAACGAATAGATACGATGCGATTTGAATTGACATCAAGCGGTCTTAAAAAAATTCCATAATTATAAAGCTTTAAACCTGATAGAAAAATTTAAACAACACGAAATTTAATATCAAATGAGTGAAAGAAAGAGTATTTTGGTTAAGTTTTCTATAACATATATTTGAATTTATAAGAGCGTCCTAAATGGATAGAAAACTGCCTACTACTTAAGTACTCAGTGCTATATATATATATATAATCAATACATTAATATACTAATATCGCGAAAGATATATAGGTACAAGATGGGGCGGATACAAGAGTGCATAATAAAAAATATGCGACTCACAATATTCCCCATCACAGCAGAGAATAATATCGTTGACCCAGTCAGAGTGGTGCTCCATATTTTGAACAAACGGATCAGACTGTTTCCGTGTATCCCAGATGCGGATAACAGAGTCTCTGCCGGCCGTGAAAAGTCGCTTGGTGTACGGGTCGTAATCCAAAGAATTTACACCGAACCGATTTTTTTCGTTCTTCTTTGGCTCGCATAACCACTGAAAGACATATTTTCTTGCGCCCTTGATTCATTTTAAAATAAAGGCTCCACGATGGTTATTTTCCTGGAAAAATTAACTACTATGGTAAAATTTACACGTGGATCACATCACATGCGTGAAAAAATGGAAAGTGACAGTAATGATCTGCGTATATGAAAGAGAACACATATACGCCAATCTCCCGCAAAATTAGCAATCACTTTGGTTTAGCCCGGTGATAAGTCAGCGTACTCAAAGAAGAGAAAATATAAAATCACTATTAATTTAAATATTTCATTTGTCTGCAACGACAAAAACGGTAAATTTCTTTAGCCTAAAATGAGAAGCAGTGTAGCTCTGGACCTTTTCTAGGCGTTGGCACCACATCAACAGGAAAAACATCATTAGTAATATGTAAGAAATTGCTTCGACAATGCAATGAGTAACAGTGATGGCTTTGATCTTCATTCTTCGAGCCTTTTATGTGTTTTTTTTTACTTTAAAGTCAAAAGCTCCCAGTTCTTCCATGATCTAAGACCACATAAGAACCTGTATATGTTCAACATTCCCACTCTACGATGGATACCGTAAAATGACGACATTGTGGAAACGTATGAAATAGTGTATGGGATCGTCTGGTGGTCCAAACATATTTAAGGCTATTAAAATTCCATAATTACACTTATTCCTTAACTGCGTGGCATACGTCAGCTACATAATGTGCAATTTACCTTCACACACATTTACCTTCGTAAACTCTACAAG
>WEDG01010250.1:0-33461 GCA_017591395.1 Schistocephalus solidus | reverse complement strand
ACGGTGGACCATGTCGAAATCGACGGTCGAACCGCCGAAGGATCCTCGTTTTTGCTCGTCAGGGCAAGGTCATTCTGATGTCAGCCACCATTTTCTCATCTCACAAAATTATTGCATCGCCTTTTAGAAGGAGGTATCGGAGAGCTCGGAACACGGTCTTGTGGCTGCTGCGCTTGCAGCTCGCTCCTCCGTCCTTTCTGCACCCCTACCCTGTCCTCACGTCGTATTCGCCGACTCTGGGAACACCATTCGTCTCACTTGCTCCACCAGCGCCGACTGCACATGGGTAAGCAGTCTGTCCGTTTGCCCGCCTGCTCGGCACCTTTTGAGATTTCAGGCTTCGCTGCTCGTAGATACTGGCCTTTTTCCAACAACCCCTTAACGTCAATAACGCCAGAAGTCGACACACGTACGCATGATTTTGCCTCCATGGTTTGTGGATATGGGAACAGAAGTCTAAGAGAAACTGTCCGGCTGCCTTTATGTGCACTTTGAAGCTGATTTTACGGGTAAATTGACTTTTCACCGTTATTATTGGCAAGGTTGTAGTTGGGCTGCTGCGCAAGGCGACAGTTTGCGCTTTTGTGATGACTGGGTTTGTGGACGGCGTCTGGATCCGGAATTACAAGGCCCAACTTTAATGCTCACTTTTATTGTAAATGTCACCGCGTTCTCGCGATTTAAGTCGCTGCACGACGAGCCCATTAGCCTCGGTGGATAGAACATGATCTTGTCCACGAATACCTTAAAGGGTGAAAAGTCACAAAAGAGAACTTTCAGATAAAGGTGCGAAGATGAACATAAAGAATAATATGCGGAAGGATATCTGGATAAACATGGAGAACAAAGAAATTTATATAGAGACATAATTTATCCAAGATGAAGAGACGTAGGATGCAAGCAGGAATGGGCACATCGAAAAGCCAGTAAAATTTTGAATGATGCGAATAATGCTACAAAGGTATGAGTGGAGAAAGATGTAACAGCATGTCCAACGACAGATTTAGATAGAGTGCATTAACAATACATTTTTATTTCAACAACAATTGATAATATTTTATCGCAGAGTTTCAGTTTATTCGGTGAGTTTAGTTATTAGTTAGTTTATTATCTTGCTTTGCGTTGTTTGCCAATCCTTCAGTTTCAGCCTACGTGTTTGTATTTTTTATTCATCGTCTCCGTTTTGCGTAACCCAGCTTAACCGTGCTTTGGCGGCAATCGCGACGTCAACGGTCGCCGCGGCGGTTGGCAACGAACGGATGTTGCCCTCCTCGCTGCCTCACCTCTTGGCTAACCTGCCCTCCGGTGTAGGCGTCGAAGGAGAAAAGAGGACCAGAAAGAAGAAGAAGAAGAAGATAAAAACGTCCAGGTCTGCCGTCTTCTCATCTGAACGACTAGGTACCGCCCCTCTCTCTTTGTCTGTGTAGCCCTTTTTTTTCCCAAATCGCTCCTACGGCTGTGGACGTTATTTGGTGACTACGGGGTCAGCTAGCCTCTCTTTCACCCAGCAGAACTTAGAAATCGCACCTCTCTCTCTCTTCTTGTCTTTTGTAATTCCTCGATAGATCAGTTTCCATTGTGTTACTTTTGCCTCTCAATTCTGTCTCCTCATCTGAACGACTAGGTACTGCCACTCCCTCTCTCTCTCTCTTTCTGTGCAGCTCTTTTTTCCGCACGCCGCTCCCACGGCTGTGGACGTTGTTTGGTGACTACGGGGTCAGCTAGCCTCTCTTTCACCTTAAAGACCTTAGAAATTGCACCTCTCTCTCTCTTTCCATCTCTCTACTTGTTATTTGTAATTCATTGATAGATCAGTTTCCGTTGTGTAGCTTTCGCCTCTCAATTCGGTCACCAAACGCGTAGATCTCTTCTAGAAACCCAGCCATGGTCTCTTTTTACGCACTAAATTTTCGATTAATCGTCATTGTTTCGCTGCCAGTCGTCGAGGAGGAATTCATAATCTTAAAGTGTGCGGTTGTACGAATGTTACTGAACATTATGGATCGGCTTAAAATAGTGCTCTTCCGAAACCCTTATGGATGGCGATGGGGTTCAGGAGACAAAAGTCAGAGAAACAGATTTATCCTAACCTGCAGGACTTTGGAGCCTGCAATTTGCGTTTATGACCTGGTTTCCATCGTCAATCCGCTAAGACAGTTTGACCATCGATTTCGACGAGGTCTACCGTATGCACCACACAAGGTGGTGCAGGGACGGTGACTTGCGCGTGAATTAGTTTCCAGTGATAGTAGCCTTGCGCTGCAACTACCGCACTCTCTCCTCCTCCCCCACGTAATCCCTGCGTCATGCCAGAGTCAAGAAGACTGGAGGCATGAGAGGGCGCAGGTGGCTGTCGCGGCCGGAGCCGCACCTGGCTCGGATCCCACGGAGTGGGAGTGCCATATAGGCCACATTAAGAAGGCGCCATTGCAGCCTGAATCTCGGTCCGCCAGTCAGCCACTCCACACCAAACACATTGGGCTGACCACGTGGTCCGAATTATCCCGTCAGGTGGCAACCTTCCAAGCCACGGCTTTAAGCGCACCGTGATAGTTTCAAGCGCATCAGATTGTTTATAGTGAGGAAAATGCGCTGAGCTGTTAATCTCACTCTCTCCGTCACCCCCACAATCAGACCACCATCCGAGCCGGTCAGTTGTCTGATGTGGGAGTGCGCGCATTGGCTGACGGGACGGCGAACCCGTCTTCGCGTGCCACAGCACGACATGGCCCCCATAACGCACACACTAGGACTTACTTACTCAGGGGATATGGGGGAGCCATCGCCGTCTGACTCCCAACGTAATCCGTTAAGAAACAAATCTTTGTCGGACAGACTGGAGGTCTGAATCGCCGTGAAGTTAGTCATCGTGCAGCTCGGAAGGAGCTGCCCGCTCGATGGGCTGCCACTTTCACTTAAATTGGTATTTTAGAACTGTTGGACTATGTGAGCAGCAAAATGAACAGTATACATGTTGTAAGCGGCTTTTCCTGGTCATCTTGCCTTCCGGCAAGCAACTGCAATCCACTTACCTTAGTCTGCGCATTCATGGACGGATTATGTGACTCCTCGATCACCTCTCAGGCGGCCTTCTGCTCTTCCAAAAGATGTGGTGCAAAGAAGAGGTTCCACGAAAATTTAAGGACGCCACGATCGTTTATCTGTACAATCACAAAGGCAGCTGAAAACTCTGTGATAATCACAGAGGTGTACCGGTTCTCATTTCCTCCACCTTATTCTGAACTAGCCATGGATGTTCTGGCGCCTAGTTTCGTCTTCAGTGCGTTCTTAATCAAGCCAATCGTTCTACCCGTGTAGACCAAGCTGACGAGTGTTCACAAGTTCCCAGCCAATAGAAACGGGGATACTGCGCGACCTCATGAGAAGCATGCGTACTGGCCTTAGTTTCTCCAACAGCACATTTTCCGCACAGTTTTCAGATTTAATATTTGGTTGAAATTGCACAGTTAGAGCAGTGCCCTGGCTTAGGGCTGCTTCATGAGGGCTTGGTTGATAAAAGATTTCAATAAGAGATCCAATTTTGGTGATTACGGACACAGTACCAGAAAGGTGTAAAAGAAACCAACCTCCAATCTGACGCCTCTTACCTCTCCCAATTACACGGTAGTTGTACCATCCAAATTGTGCACTCCTCTTAACGGAGTCTCTGCATGCCTTGACAGATTCGGGGTTGGATTGTATTTGTTGGATCAACCCTCACGTGGCCTCCCGCCCCGCCCCACGTCAATGTCTCTTTTGTCTCAACGTACGTCCGTGCCCTGCGTACTTGTTTGCTGAGCTGGAGTTCATCTCATCTTGGCCGATTGTTTTCAGGGGTGTTTGACTGTATTGTGTTTTGTCAACCACTTGACCCAAGAACCTTGTTTGTGTGTCTTGACACTGGCTGGACACGGAAGCAAGGTGTGTGATGGAAGAGCGATTCCGGTAGTCTGCGCAAATCTGGCTCACTGTAAAATAATTCACGCTCATCTCACTTCGTCGGCAGCGCTGAGGATCTCGTCGGTTGTGGCAGTTAAACTGCCGTTGTTGCTGGATTCAAACCCTGGCAAACACCGTACATTTCAGTTTCAGGAGGTTTTCGGTCACCTTGTTTCCTGTATCTTATGAGAAGAGGAGCGTACTGCGCAGTTCGTTTCGTGGTATTTTGTAAACTTCCAATGCCAGAGGATTTGTGCCGTCCTACATTCTAATGACACTCTGTTTGCACTATTTAGATTGTATATTTGTGCAATTTGCTCTAACTGTTTTACTTGAGTTTTGTTTAATTTCGCTGGCCTATTTTGTCAGATTATTACGGAGGCCAATCGAACTCAGGCATAGTGGGTATGACTACTTCAGCCGCGGATTCGTGGTTACCTCGCCCCCTCCTCGCCAGTCGTGACCCTATCGACGAGGAGGGCACCTTCGTCGCTTTCTGTCCACACGTGATGCATGCCGACTGCAAGGCAAATAGCACTCGCCAGATGAACTATCTCTCTTCTGTAGTGTAAGTTAACCCATTTTTCATCTATTCCTCTTCATTTTTCACCCCTCATTGGGTTTACGACTCAGTTGTGGCCTCTTTCTTGGTGCTCCAGGCGAATCGACAAGTTCAAGTGTCCCGTCTGTAGTGCTCTCTCAAACTTCGATCTTCCCCTCTACAACCACGTCACAGATGGTCTCAGCCCAGTCTGGCTGTCTCGCCAGCTGACTGCCGCCCAGAGCAGATACGAGCTGACTGTGTGGTTGAGGCAACTTCAGCGTTGGCTGGATGAACGACCTCCGTTGGCGTCTTCTGGTAGTGCACCTGATCGTCAGGTATGTCTGCTTTCTGATGATACTAATCTCATTGTAATGGCAGCAATGGACATAATATATTTGCGTGTTGACGTTTTGGTGAACGCCAACCATATTGGCTGTTTGAAATTTAAAAAAAATAGGAAGAAGGGATCTTCCGCAAATTCTTTCAATATTCCAAAGTAAAATAGGGCTTCAGAGTCGGAGATTGCGCTGTCACCACGCTCTGCGATATTTGAAGGTGTTGCTGACCGCGCTTAAATGTGTTCAATTAGATTTTATTGAAAGAATGCTCTCATTCGATGGCGTCTTGCGTTATCTTCAAACTTAATACTTGAATAAAGTGTGCATTTCGGTTTTAAAAAGCTTTTTTTCTTTTATGAGTATTTTTAAACCCGATCTTAATCCTAGATTAGCTGAAACTAGATTATCCAAAAAATATCTTATCGCTTGCTTTTAATTAAACCTAGGTTTTCTAGGTATATCTCATCACATTATGTTATATTTATTTTGTTTATGGGTCTAATATTCGGCGCAGTAAAACAAAATACTGATGAACGGGTTTATTACGGCGTTTTATGGCAAAAAACGTCAGAAATATGCAAAAATAATCCGTAAAGCTGGATTCATTTCGTGCTTCTGGAAAACAACGTGATTCCTTACACTTGTCTTCACATGATTTTCATTGAATTAAGATTATATTTTCCGGTTGCAGGAGGTATTTATCTGAGATCTTCCTTACTTGTATCAATTACCTTCTATAGCACAGTGCACAAAAACAATAGTTTTTGTTCTGGGATATTACATAGCATAGGAAATTTCTGAAAACCTCAGATTTAGTCCAAATTCAGCCTGTCTCCCTTCCCGTCAAAACCAAAAGACACCCGTTGTTCATTTGCTACTAAATGCAATTCAAAAGTTCGGTTGATATTTCACGATTAAGCAAATGTCCTGTTGTTTGCCAGCGAACGATGATGAGTCTACGCGCATATATTCGGTATTTATACCGTCTTTTTTGATATGAAAGGCAAGTAGTTCTACGACACACAGCTAACAAAATCTTTCTCCTCATCTCTTTCATGTGCAGCAGAACAAGGATTTGCCGGCCTCGCTGCAAGAACTCTACCGCCTCATTGACTTGTTTAAGTCAATCAGAGGTGGGCTTCGGAACGCGAAGTCTGGCACATGTAAAGCAGAGACCATCTCATCTGAGCGACTCTCCGAACTACAGGCCTATCTCACTAAGGTCTTCCGGACCTGCAGATCAACCTTCACAAGGCGCGAGACTCAGCTTACACTACCTACTCTGATACAACCGGCATCGAAATCCTTGCGGATCTCAACCACCTTACGAGTTCTTGGTTGGCGTCTGGCTGTGCTTAGTCGGGATTCTCGGCCGGATAGTACGTTTTCAAATGCGCTTATTTTTTGTTTTTCACACCTGCCAATTTATGGGCGACTGTGGATGGGATGTTGTTCTGCAACACACAGATCTAGGCATTATACTGGTTCGTGGACTGCACTTAGTACTACCTACTGACGTTATGACCTAGTCTAATCTTACTGCTGTCTTTCATGTGCTCTGTTTTTACCGAAAGCTATCTGGAACATTTCAAACGTATGACCTCTCTTCTCAGCTCTCTCTAACACTCCTCCTTTATCTATTTTCTTGTCGAGTGGCAAATTCCTCGTTCAAGAACCCTGTCGAAACCAATAGATATCCAGCCCTGCAACAGGCCATCGACGACTTCTACCTCGGCATCCACCACTGTTTCGCCAAACTTCGCGACTTTGCCCACTTTGCCGGCCTTGACATTGATGATATCTGGAGCAAAGACAGCGCAAATGAGACAACCACAACGCCGCCCAGTGTTTTTCCTCATGATTCGGTTACCAGTTGCCGCCAATGGATGAGCGATTTCAGGGCATCTGTGGAACGTACTCAACCTCTTGGTGTGCGTGCCGTCTGGTTGGCCGCCT
The DNA here is from genome assembly GCA_017591395.1 of Schistocephalus solidus. Classification (NCBI taxonomy): domain Eukaryota; kingdom Metazoa; phylum Platyhelminthes; class Cestoda; order Diphyllobothriidea; family Diphyllobothriidae; genus Schistocephalus; species Schistocephalus solidus. Next base: position 26,684 of record WEDG01010250.1, on the reverse strand, counting down.
GCGAATGGCGCGCTCTGCGACATACCGTGGCCTACACTTTGGTGGTATGGGAGCGGGTAAGTGTACCTGAAGTCTGGCCCACGACCGTTTGACTTGTCTTGTGAGTTCTATCTTAATCGGAATCTTTATTTTTCCCGTTCTCTTCCAGTATCTGCGGCATTTAAGTCCCGCTACCAACTTCTTTAATGAAGGCCTGAGCGACTACTATAAGACGAGTCTTGGCTATCTATTGCGCGCTACTTTCCAAGCTCACGCCCGTTTAGCACCCGTTTCGCGTGGCTGTCGTCCTGCTTGTCAGGATTCTGACGACGAGACTGGTCAGTGTGCTCACGTGGAGTGCTGGCTCCAGCGGCGTAATGACCCAGACTGGTGGTGGTGGTATTCATACTTCTCTCCTGCTCCATCTGAGGCTACAGATTCTGGTTAGCCTATCCTAAGTTTTCTTTTCATGTGCCCATTCGCACGCAATATGCTTTATCCGTTTGTCAGCTTTCAATTCGGCATACGGCTCACCATCAATCAAATCAATCTACCGTTGTAGGCTGTTGCCGTGATACTGCGTGCATGGCAAGCGACTTGCTTGAACCCGTTACTAGGGTTGCTGTTACGCAGGACGCTGCGCGTCTGTGGCGCTTGCTTCTACCAGAATATCGCCGTCAAGGTGTCTCTACCACCTGCGAAACCGTCGATGGTCGCGCATCCACCGAGGTGGTGAACGATTTCTCACCATCCACTGTCCGTCCAACCTCCTCGCCCTCGATCAACGACGGCACCAGCAAATGCAGAGAAGAGTCTTTAACCACTCCTTATCAGTCTGCCAGTGTCCTGTGGGAGGTTGGTTTCTTTTACACCTTTCTGGTACTGTGTCCGTAATCACCAAAATTGGATCTCTTATTGAAATCTTTTATCAACCAAGCCCTCATGAAGCAGCCCTAAGCCAGGGCACTGCTCTAACTGTGCTATTTCAACCAAATATTAAATCTGAAAACTGTGCGGAAAATGTGCTGTTGGAGAAACTAAGGCCAGTACGCATGCTTCTCATGAGGTCGCGCAGTATCCCCGTTTCTTTTGGCTGGGAACTTGTGAACACTCGTCAGCTTGGTCTACACGGGTAGAACGATTGGATTGATTAAGAACGCACTGAAGACGAAACTAGGCGCCAGAACATCCATGGCTAGTTCAGAATAAGGTGGAGGAAATGAGAACCGGTACACCTCTGTGATTATCACAGAGTTTTCAGCTGCCTTTGTGATTGTACAGATAAACGATCGTGGCGTCCTTAAATTTTCGTGGAACCTCTTCTTTGCACCACATCTTCTGGAAGAGCCCTTAGAGACAATTCACTAGCCGATGGCCGTCCTGTTTGTATATTTCCGTTGGATCGCATTGGAGGATGGCGCCAATTATTTCTGGAAGAGAGGGCGGTATTTGTGAATGACAGGGGGAACGCCGGTAACCGAGACTAAGCTAAATCCACCTGGAGAAACAAACAACATGCGTAAAGCTGTTCTTCCTGTGACTAGGTCTGGAGAAGTAGAGTGCTTCTGAGGAGTTTAAACGTTTACAATACTTATAGGCGATGGGAACTTCAGAGGCATGTAAACTGTTGCATGCACCTTAACCCCATCTGGATGGCTCTACCCATTGCAGGCAGACATCACCTTCCTGTTCGTGAATCTGCTCTTCCTGCGACCGGGTGTGGAGGAGGAGGGTGCCGCTGTGGAGTGCCAGCGCTTGCAATCCTTGCGGACGATGGGAACTTCTGAGGCCTTTAGCGATGCTACTGCCAAATGCGTCGATCGCCGATCGGAGACGCCGCCACTGGCTGCCTGTGATGAAGGTTTCCCCCGCCTGCCCATCGGTGACTCACATGAGGCCTTTCTCCTGCGTCTCTGCTACTTGGCTCTCCTTGTGCAAGCTCTGCTCTCCTGGCAGGGAAATGAAAAGGAGCTAGACGCCACGAAGAGTGATCAGCTGGAGTCCGTTTACTCTGAGGTGGATCCGCATGTGTCCCTGTGGCTGACCAACAAGGTACGTCTCTTTAGTTTACACTTTGCCTTTCAAGGCGCATTTTCGAACCTAAACGATTGATTGTTTCTGCAATTTATGCATATTGAATGCTATTGTGAATGCTAAAACCACTGAATTATCTTTTTTGTCGACGAAGAGTTGGTTTGGGCAATTTTTAGCAAAGCTCCCCTCTCACCAAATACTGCGAAATTTGCAAACCCTAGGTTGTCTTTTTTGTTGAAAGAGATTAGATTAGAATACTCTAAGTTGATACGGCACCAAATAATGCGGATTTGATGAAACTCCGGTTCATATGAGTGGGAATAGGAAAAAAGGGATGAACCACAGCCTACAAATTGTGGGATCCTTAAACCTAGGTGCCGCTGTCAGTAACAGTATCAGTATCAGTATATTTGAGGGAGATGTAGGTGAGTCACCTTTGAATTCCCTTTTTGTACATGCGAGTTGTGGTATCAAAAAAATAGTATCTCGATAAGTTGGCGGGGCCAACATAGTGGAACATAGTTGAAAAAGAGCAGACAGGGAAAAAAAACTCCCGGTGATATTTAGGAGAAAAAACTGTCGCCCATGGGAGGGCGGGGAGTCCAACGGGGGGCATTGCGGAGGTCACATGAATCAACCAGATGCTCCCTTGCTGATTGCAGAATCCGTTGAGGGATTTAAAATGCGGAAATATATGCCCAGATCATCCTCGGTCCATTGCGGTTCGAACCAAGGAAGAACATTCATACACCTCATGGACGATGGCTGCCAGGTCCAGCTGATGCGAACACTCACGGTGTCAACAAGGTGTGCAAATAATTAAGCAGCAAAGACCTCGAGGAATTATGGGAGAGTGCAAGACCTCAAACGAAAATAACAAACAAATCAATGTTACTCAAATATAGCTAGTAGTATCATAAATACCTTATTTGCTGACCTCACTCTTGCAGCTTTCAGTTCGTGTTGTAGCTCGCACCATTATATCGATCTAACTTTCGCTTAAAAACCTCCAAGGAGTCCGACATAACAACATCCAGAGGAAGACTATTCCAAGCTTCGACTACTCTTATGGAGAAGAAGTACTTCCGAGTTTCTAGCCTTGCTCCAGTCACACGTAATTTGAGAGGATGACCTCTCAATTTCGTTGTTGTTGCTAACTCGAACATATCACCTTGGACGAGACAACAGTCCTGGACGCGTAGTATGCGGAATGTTAGTATCAGGTCCCCCCCGAAGCTGTCTATAGCGCAAGAGAAAGAGATTGAGATTCAACAGCCGTGCTTCATAAGGTTGTGAGCCATGTCCAAGGACAAGTTTGGTTGCTCGCTTTTGGACCTTTTCGAGGATGTTGATGTCCTTCGCCGCCCAGGTTCGATTGTTTCTCGCTGATATGGACAGTTTGTGAGTGGCCAGTTTTCTATCCATGTCAGAAGTCTACCTCTTACGCCTATGCGGTTGAGTTTATAAAGAAGGCGGTGGTGCGGCACGCTATCAAAAGCCCTTTTGAAGTCGATATAGACTGCGTGCACCGTATTTCCTCTATCGACCGCTTCAGTCCATTGTTCTAAACTTTAGAGCAAATGATTGACGCAGGATCTACCTCTACGGAAACCGTGCTGGACCTCGGATAGAAGATTGTTATGTTCTACGAACTGCATTATTTGTTGCTTAATAATTTTTTCCATGATTTTGCAGCAAACTGTAGTTAGGCTGACCGGTCGATTTTTTTGCAGAGACCTGGCTTCCAACCTTATAAAGCGGCGTATGCCATGCGGATTTCCAGTCGGCTGGTAGACTTCCGGTCTGGAAGAATGTTTGGAAAAGCGTAGAGAGTGGTTTTACCAACTCTCTCGCGAGCTCTTTCAACAGCTTAGCAGGTACTTTATCGGGACCCGGTGACTTAGATTCCTTTAACCCCAAAATTTACTTGAGGACAATAGTCTCGGTGAATTGAACAGTCTCGACTATTGTATCCACTTCGAAGCCATCGGTAGAGTAATCGTATCTCGTTTCCTTTGTGAAAACAGACTGGTAAAATTCCGAAAGATGATTAGCCTTCGCACCGTCTTCAGTAAGGTCTATGCCCTCGGCGGTCCTCAGCAGGGGTATTGGATCCTTGCTCCGTGTATTCTGCCTGAGGTAACCGTAATACATTTTCGGGTTCACGGTGGCCCGGTTCAGCAGGTCCACTTCGAAAGCCTGTCATGTTCTAACAATAAGGCCCGTGACCCGATTTCTCTGCATTTTGTACACATTTAGAGATGTGGGAGTTCCGTCCGTAAGCGATTTTTTCCACAATCTCCGCTTTTTGTTAACTTCGATTTTTAAGGCCTGCGAAAGCCATCGCGGTCTGTTGGTTAACCTTTTTCTCAAATACGGACAGTGATTTTCGATGAGCCTGTGCAGTATGTCCTGGAACGTTTCCCAGTCCTCGGTTATGTTTCCAAAGAATAAAGGTTCCCACTGAGTGTGCATGAGTTCGGCCCTCATTCCACCGAAATCGCCTTGCCATATATTCCTTCTGATTGTTATGGGTCTTGCTGGTATAGAAAATAGTGAATACTCCCATCGCAGTACCACGTGGCCACTTTTACCTAGCGTCGGTAGACATGACACTTCGTCGATGCTGTCCTGCGACTTCGTAAGAACTAGTTCCAGGCATTTGGCCTGTTGTCCTTCGCACAATCTTGTTGGAAAATTGACGTGCTGTGTGAGAAGTAGCTTTAGCGTCGTGCTCAGAAGATAACCATCAAAGGCTAGATCAGAACTATATGCGCAGGTCGAGTTCCAGTCGATGTGAGGCGCATTGAAGTCACCCATGATCAGGATATCCAACCGTGTAGTAATCTTTTCAAGCTCCTCTAGCAGGTAAGCATCGGCTACGGGGTCTCTTCTCGGTGTGCGGTAGACTATCAGGAAATCTAGACTTGATGTACCTGACACTTTTATGGATAGCCATATCGCCTCGGAAGTAGACGCGAGTCTATAAGTTTTGTATAAAACGGTAGGTTCGCTTTTCACGTATGTGAGTACGCCACCTCCTTGACGCTCTTTCCTGTTTTTTATAAAAAGTTGGTAGCCAGCTATAGTTACCTCCCGGTCGTCCACGTGTTGGGACAACCAAGTTTCTGTTACGGAAATTATATCTGGAGATAGGTCGCAGACATGAATCTTAAGCTCGTCGACCTTCGATAATATACTCTGTGCATTGGTGCACAGGAATTTTAGTTTTCGGTTTGCTCGGAAAGTGCTAATAGTCGGGCGCGAGCCCCTGTTTACTGTGCCAACTGCGTGGTAATCCGAAACGGGCCTCTCCAGGGGGAGAACAATGGACGATGGATCACTTAATTCAAGTAAATAACCAAATTTGTTTCCAATCTCGCTCAGCCGCCGTCTTAGTTCGATGACAAGTTGATGGCGTTTGTTCCGCAACGCAGGCGAGAAGTCCTGTTGAAAAAAACTCCAGGGTTTGAGTTTTTTAACTTAAAGCGCCTAGACAGAATGATACTGGCGTCCTGGCTACTGGTCAAAATAAATTTTAGAGGCCTAGGACGTGTTTATTCAGATTGGCTTTCGGGCCAGTTTTCAAGGCGGAATGCTTTTTCTAGTTCAACCGACGTATTAGGTTCCAGTATATTGTTCAGGAGTTCATGTCTTCAGAATATCGGTCTACGGGAGTCGTAGTTGTTGATTTAGGTATTCCCTGTATTATAAAACTTTTCTGTCCTTGGCATTTTTTGTACCTATGACGCTGTCTTCCACTATCTGATGGGAAGGTTTCACGTTGCGCACGGGTGATGATGGAGTAGATGCTGATTGGCTATGTGTTGGCTTTGATCCGGTTTTTTTTTGTTTCGGCGAATTCCACGGCTTCGACGATTTTGAAACGATGAGTTTCGGTTGGGGAATCAATTCCACTGCTTGTGCTTGGTGTGAGACCCTCAGTATTTCCTGTGGAGGACAAGGCAATGGTCAAAGCCCCGTGTTCGAGCTTTTTTGAGGAATCTCTCGAAGTCGGTTGTCTATTGGTTTTACCCTTCTTGGTGTCAGTTTTGCGTTTTGGTCGGCTTTTTTTAGGCGGACTGTTTTTGTTCTGCGCCATTGGTACTTGTTGTTCGGTAGCCGTAGCAGCTGTCAAAGTTGTTGTTGGGATACCTTTTGATTGAGTATCAATGGTTTTTGCTCCTGGTTAGTCGCTCAGTGGACTTCTGAGGGGCATCTACTGCTTTAGAGGGGCCTTTTAGCGCATATTTTATTTGCCTTATCTCATCCTCGAGCTGGTTTAGCTTCATGGACAGTTTCTGACAGCCTCCACAAATGGCAGTGTCGTCAATAGCGGTCATATTAATTTGAAAGAGCGCCCGCCACTGTGATGAGGTGGTCGAGTGGTTAGCGAGCGTCGCCATGGCGTTGGTGGTCGCGGGTTTAATCCTGGCTTGCGGCATGACTTTTTGAATTCTTGTGTGGTGACTTAAGAATTAACGGGTGGCTAGGTGTAGGTTTACACAACCAGCGGTTTTACAAAAGCAGCATATAAATTATCTTCTCCACCTTTTTGAAAATTAATGAAATCCCTCGAACGTTCTTAACTACGTCTGCTAGTGGAAGTTGTTAAAAGTATTCGTTATAACGAGTTACTCGATATAAATTTCACAATCAGCTAGACAGAATATTTCAGTTCAGTTCAGTTTTATTAAGGGAAATATAGGCGAAGCCTTTGAGCTCCCTATTGATGTCAATGACACTGCAAATTAAAAAAGGTTGACATACAATGGACGTTGGACAAAGGGTTATCTCCCCGTCACACTACAGGGCATCGGACAAACAATTATAAAATAATATTCCTCAAAAATAGGGAGTAGTATATGACGTGAAAATTGTGGATGGGAATATGTTTCAGTAAATGTGTTAGGTTCGGATGTCGTGGTGGTACTTATGGCTGTACTGGTCAAACTTCCGCTTAAAAGTGTCAACGGATGGGGACATGATTATGTCCGCAGGCAGAGCATTCCAGGCCTTAATCACTCTGTTGGAGAAGAAGAACCTTCTTGTGTCGAGTCTTGCACCTGTCACACGTAGTTTAATGGGATGTCCTCGCAAAGTAGTGGTAGTACCGAGCTCAAAGAAGTCGCCAGAGGCAAGGCAACAATCCTGACCCCGCAGCATGCGAAAGGTTTGTATTAGGTCGCCGCGTAGCTGTCTATAGTTCAGAGGAAACAGATCAAGATTGGACAATCGTGTCTCGTAAGGCAGGCGGCTTTGACCTTGAACAAGCTTGGTTGCGCGTCTTTGGACCTTCTCAAGGGTGTTGTGGTCTTTGACAGACCACGGTCTCCAGGCTTGTATGGCAAATTCCAATAGTGGTCGCAGGGACATCCCGAAGACCTTATTAAGCACTCTTTGTCGAACTTTGCAAACGCTCGCTTAATTAGATAGAAGCTTGACATGGCAGATTTTGCTACTTTTTAGCAATGGAACGATGGCTTCAGTGTGGGTGTGATCCATACTCCTAGATCTTTCTGAGCCTCTACCTCTGGTAGCGGTGTGTCGTCCAAATAGTAAATTCTCTGGTGCCCGGAGCTGGTTCTGTCGAATCGCAGGATATTGCACTTGGTAGCATTGAATGGGAGGAACCAGTTTTGCGATCATTCCTCAAGTCGATGCAAGTTCGTCTGTAGATTTTCTTCATCATCTGCGTTGTGGATGACCTTCCAAAGCTTTATATCGTCAGCAAACATGGCGGTGTCACAGTCCAAGCCAGTTACGCAGTCATCAATGTATATAAGGAACCCCACTCTCAACCTCCGCCGATCGTTGATCGCCAAGACGGACAATCTGAGATCGCCCAATCAAGAAGTTTTCGATCCACTTCAAAAGCTTGCCCCTTACCCCAATACGGTTGAGTTTGTATAGGAGACGTTGGTGAGGCACGCTATCAAAGGCCTTCTTGAAGTCTATGTAGACTGCGTGCACTACATTTCCTTCATCGAGTGCTCGGGTCCATCGTTCCAGACAGTAGAGCAAATTAGTTAAACATGACCTTTCTCTGCAGAATCCGTGCTGCGCGTCAGAGAAGATGATGCCGCCCCAGAAACTGCATCAGTTCACGTTTGATGATTCGCTCCATAATCCTGCAACATATGGAGGTGAGACTTACCGGCCTGTAGTTATTTGCGGAAGCCCGGCTGCCACTTTTATGTATCAAGGAAATCTACGCGGTCTTCCAATCGGGTGGCAATCTGCCTGCAGCGAGGGAGGCTCGGAAGAGTAGACACAAAGGTTCTGCCAACTCTACGGCCAACTCCTTTAACAACTTTGCCGGCATTACATCAGGACCTGACGATTTGGTTTCGTCCAGCTTCAGTAGTTCCTGCAGAACAATAGGTTCTGTTATAACCACTGAGTCCATTTTCGGGATCTCTTCCGCACTATAGTTATCAGCGGTTAGATTGGCTTCTCTCGTAAAAACCGACTGAAAGTACTCAGATAGATGCTCAGCCTTTTCCTCGTGCTTGCAAAATTCGACGCTTTCATCGGTTTTTAACAAAAAGATGGGGTCTTTCGAGTGCACTGCCCAATGGTGGGCTTTATAAACCAGGTCTTTTACCCTGTTCCTTTGCAACTTGTACTTCGTCAGCGATTCGGCGGTCTTTTCCCTTAGATAAGTTTTCCACAGCTTTCGCTTGCGGTTTACTTCACTCTTCCGTGTGGTCGTTAGCCACTGGGGCCTGTTGGTGACCTTTTTTCGAATTAGGACAGTAGTTGGTGATAAGTCCCTGTAATACGGCCTTATATTGCAACCAATCCTCGAGAATACACCCGGGGAATGCTTCATTCCAATCTAAATGACGCACATCAATTTTCATTTGGGTAAAGTCTCCACGCCAATGGTTGCGTTTGACTGTGATGCTTCGATCGGGGACAGAGAAGAGTGAATATTCCCATTGTAGGACTACGTGATCACTTTTGCCCAGTGGGGATAGACAGTTCACAACATCTACGCTCTCAGGCGCCTTTGTCAATACAAGGTCCAAACAATTAGCTTGTTGCCCTTCGCGTATTCTGGTCGGAGACAGGACGTGTTGAGGAAAGAAGCGTTTGTGTATAGCTTCTAGGAGGCGGCGATCGAAGTTTAATTCCGAGCCTGGTGCCGAGCTCGAAAATTAAAGTCGTCCATAATCATTACTTCGGATCGACTAGCAAACGCTTCTAAATTATCTATCAGATTACTGTCTGACTGCGGATCGTTTCTCGGTAGTCGGTAGACCGTTAAAATACCAAGTACTTGGGACACCAGCGTTCTGATAGTGAGCCAGATGACTTCAGTTTCGCACGCGAGCTTTTCCGTTTTTGCTTACACGAACAGGCCATATCTGGCATAAGTCAACACACCCCCACCATGACGTCTTGCCTGGCTAATATGGGGGCTTCCCCAATACTGGCTTCAACGTCTTTGGCTTGGGGAGGTACTACCGCTGTGGGTCCACTTTGTGTCATCCATTCGGTGGGCAACAACTCCTCTATATTTGCCTCTGATGAAGCGCGCGTGACCTGGAGACTATTTTCGTTAATCTTTATCTACCGTGTTTTGTTTAGCTCATGCATTCGTATATCCTGATCAATTTCATTTTGTATCTTCTAATGCTTTTCTGGCGAGTTTGAAAAGTTGTGAGGACGAAGTTATCGTTGAATAGAATCCAGTTTCTTGTACCGGAAAGCTAATAGAGTGGACAGTAGGCCAAAATTCTTGAAGAAAATAAATTCCTTAGAGGTCAGAAATTCAAACCTAAATTCGAAACGCGCGCGATGCTGATAATGGATAATGAATGACTCAGCCTGTTTTTTAGATACTCCCCAGCAAGCCTGACGAGCAGTTAGAGCCTGGATTGGGCGAATCACCTGTTTTCTGAAACTCTGAGCGAATCAGGAAGTCAAACCTCGAAAAACTAACCGTGATGACCTTGATGACAACACATGGCCTGACGCCGGATATACACAACGAGATTAAGTACTCAATGGCGTTGGCATAACAGGCACATCCCAAAGCCAACACATGCGGAGAACTGGCACTACTAAGGATTTTGGTGTCGCATATTAAAACGCAAGTCACTGAATCCAGCAGCAAATGGTACAGCATTTTTCGCTGCAGTGTTCGTACAATCGCCCATCACCGAATTCTTTTCGTAAAATGAATGTTGTTCGCGAAGTGCATTTACGAGTCTACCGTTTGCATGAATCAGTTGCATTCACCTGATTTTCGTAAATACAAAACAAAATTTTCCGTTTCTGAAGAGATATATTCCAAATTTTTCCAGATTATATTAATGTTCATTCATAGTACTGCGCACAAAAGCAAAATGGTTTTATCTGTAGCTTGTAAAAGCGTCGGAAAATTCCTGGATAGCAAGAAACGTCGGATTTTGCCCCATTTAGCCCCGTTTTTCCATAAATAAACTGATTTGAAGTGAACTAGTTATTATTAAACTGTTTTTTTGTGCATATAGACATTTCATGAGTTAAGCAATCTACTGAACGTTCGCGAAGCTCATTAACAAGTCTACCGTTTGCATGAATCAGTTACCGCAATTAAGAACAAAAAAGGTGAGTTCCTCAAAGCAGCCCTGAAGGGAAAAGCTGAATTGCATTTTGACAACGGACAGCGCCTGAAGTTTCAAAAACCACTTCTTTCACCGTCGCTTATAAAATTAACCTTATTTGACCACAGATTTAATCTCTTTACTCCCGATCTAGTTACCCCTGATTTCTCATTGTCTCTAGTGCTATACAGCAGGATAGGCGGTCGTGTGTTTGAAACCTGCCCTGCAATAACAGCTGAGCTTACAGACGGAGGCCGATTCCACGCAATGTTTTGATTAGAATGACATGACTGACAAAGACAAGGGAGACTGGAATAACAATTTCTAGCTTATTAGCCGTCATCAGCTAGCCATACTCAATCCTAGGTGGTGTCCCGCCCAAGACTCGTCCCCGTGACCTGTCGGTTAGACGTTCAACGCTCTCACCCACTGCGTCACGGGATTGTTGTCTTTCCAGTGCGGCTGCTCGAGGTTGAGTCCCAAGGCACAACGTTACGAGTGAGTTCTGTCAGTACCTACTAATGTTTTCATTCTTGGAGTCTGCGGCCCGAACAGTATGGAATTGTATTGACTCTGTAGCGACTCTCCCAAACTAAAGGTGTCCTGCTTTTCTCTCTCCTGCGTCTTCATTTAGCTGCTGACTGTTCGTGGCCGACTGCGGCTCCTCTGCGGTCTGTCCGACTGCGACAGTCCACCCACCGCCTCCTCGGTCAGCGAGAAAACAGGAGCGGCCACGGCAGCCGCCTTGAAAAGCCTCTTTCGCACATCTGCGCTCCGCCTGTCTGCCCTTCCTGCGCATCGCCGCCTTCATCCTGCAGGAGATTACCAACATCGACGTGCCCGCCGCACTCTGTCAGCCCTCCACCGGTAGTTTTCACTTCTCATTACATGTACAATAGCTCAAGAAATCTTAACCGAAATTCTAAAATGTTTTATCAACCAGAAATGAGTACTTTTATGAGGTTGTCGCATGCAGCATAATCCCAAAAGATTTCAGTCATTTCAGCATGCTGAATGAGTTTCTTTCCGGCCGCCTGCGGAAACCACATTTGGAAGAATGACTACTTAAATAGCATGCATTTTCCCATTTGGTTTCGATACCCTTCTAAATTCGTAAATCTTGCGTTCTAGAAAAGAGGATAATTATGAGATTTTTAGTACCGTGCTCGTACCCAACTCTTATTGTAGTTAATGCAAAAAAAGAGTGGTAAATAGCAGTATCCATTAGGAAAAATAGGCCAGCTCATGTACATCTAAGAAAATTCCCACGTTAATAGAGGAGAAGAAAGGGGGGGCTAAAATGATAAAACCCCCGAAACAGTCTCGATACTTAGTATTAAATCCCCACCGCAGTAATCCTCGTTAGTCGAGAATACATTAAAAAAAGTTTGTCCGTATTCCCTGAGATATGCCAGCTTATGTAAAAAAAGGATTTCTGATTGTAAAAACCGCCTTGTGAATTGGAGCATGCAGTAAAAACCACATATGCTGTGCTAGGGTACCTGTTTACGATCCTAAGTTCACGTTGTTGCTTCATTCACCTCCGGAAACTATGCGAACCTCCCACGCTCTCTTTTGACTGGTACATACGTTGGGAAAGCATAACGGTTTATTTTTTCAATATTTGAGACTGAATCTCAATTGTTCGCTGGTGGTTCTGTACAGCTTCATACAGTTTAGATCCTTCCTACGCTAGGATTTTCCAAGTGACTGCCGTTTTCACCAGTCTATCTGCATTTTCACTTCCAATATTGTGCATTCTATCATGAAGTACAATCGTGGAAAGGCTGAAAATGAACATTCTAGGCTTTCCTTTGCTCCGTAATTTAATGAGGAAAATAATTGACTTGTAGTCGCTATGAGGATCGAAGCGTGAGACGTGAGCCACGATCGAAACTAGCATCTTCAGTCGTGCAAGAGACTCAATTTACTGGTTTATGCCTGCTTGCCATCGAGCTCACATCTGAAATGAAGACGAAATGGGAGCAGGGTGATCCCAATTGAGACATTATTAGGGGCAGATTCCCCGACAGGTCTGATTTCTGCACCGATAAATATTCTGACGCCAATACATTTTCCTCCTCCCTTTCTTCTGGTTTTATCACAGGCTTATCAGTACCATTCAATTCTTGCCCTGGTGCATCGACTTGTCAGCCATCCACTGTATCTTGACCGCTAAGTTCGTTTAATATGTTTTGCGCACATCTCTACAGAGAAAGCGATTGATGAGTTCATCGTCCTGCTGGCTTACCTGGGCTTGCCACTGGGACCTGAAGACCTGCTCGCTCTAATCTCTGTGGATTGCGATCTGAACGATGCCAACGAGGAGCACTCAGTGAAATCCCAGACGAATGATTCCCCCAGTTCTTTCTGCTTGGCACGTCTCATCACCTCATGGTGTCTTGTGGGTCGCTCCTCACGCAGTCGGAACCTCTACTCCAGACTGCGCCAACAGTTGACGCCCGAGATTACAGTGGTGCCCCCACTTTTGCCCGAGCCGCAGATCTGTGTACCCCATCTCATTCGCCTGCCTCGGGAGCACGTTAGTCTGTTTGCCCTGGCGGCCGAATGGAAGTAAGTTCCGTCTCTATTCCTCCTTTTCTTAGTAACTTTCAACTATTGACCATTGGTTTCATCCTTAACCAACATATTGACAGTTTCCTCTGGTGAATGCCATTTTTTGCCTGGAAACGTTGACCGACGAATGCGGGTTGTTGGCATTATTGTGCAGGATGAAAAACATCCTCCCTTCTACCTCTAGTCTATGTGAACGTTCCTTTTTTGGATAGAAAATAAAATTCAATTCTGCAGCGTTGGCCATCAACAACTTCAACAGCCGCGCGGCTCCGTGCCCTTTGTCGTTCAGAAAGATTGTGGAAACTTGTCTCCTCGTTCACAGGTTGCATGGAGTGACCTTGAGAGGGGGATGGCTCCCGCTTCTTCCCCTCTATCCTTCTATCAGCCACTAGTGGTCAACAAGGCACAGTGGTCGACAGGTTGACCATTTTCTTCTTATCCAATTTTTTTGCACTTTTGCCTGATTTCTCCTGCCGTTAGGTTTTACCGTTGAGATACTACGTGGCTCCGTTGTCTTCTCCAAAAGTTTCCTGCGATATTTTTGTTACAAAGATATGCCACTCTGCTGTTAATTTGCTTCTAACCACTTGCTTCATATCACACTTTAGAAATGAACACCCTGAAGCCAGCGCTCCTTTGTATTCGAGCCTGTGCCTTGTTTGTGGCACAGTCGCGTCGTTCCTCTACCCCAACTCGCAGCAATCAGTAGCATTGGGGTTTGACTTGCCATCCACGTTTCGGCTAGAACGCCAGAGCTGTGACATGCAAATCCACGTAGGCCGTAACCATGCAGGTTACGCATTCATCCTTCTGCTGCAGATGGGTAACCTTCTTCTCCTCTCCGACCATGCCCGACAGATCACCAAGTTTCCAGAGCTCTACCGAGATGAGTTTGGTGAACCCGATACCCACCTGAGGTATGTACTACTAATGAGGCCGAAGGGCGACCGAAAAATTAATAGCTCGGGTTTTCTATTACGATAAGTTTCAGATAGTCTTTGAAAATGAAGTGAATTCTGTACGATTTTCATTTTCTTCAGTCAACTGCCCATAAGTGTACATTTCGTTCGATGTGTTTGGTAAAACCTTCAAAATAATATATTTCTTAAAAGTATTTACCGAAGTAGCGACTTTTTTGGCCTTTCTTTCTAATGCAGACGAAATTCTAGATTATATTTGCAGACTCACTTAACCATGAAAACTCGCAGCCGTGAAAAACGAACGTGCACAACAAAAGCCGGGAAAATATATGCCTATAATTAGGTACGAAATTTCTATAATAAGTTACCGTTTTAAAAAGTGCTTTAGTTAGATGTTTCGCTGTCGAATGCCTGCGTAATTAACGTTTTTCCAAAGTGAATTCAAGAAAAAACTGGAACCCTTTGACCAAATTTTCGACTTCACTTAAAAGTTGGGATGCAATTTCTGTTGAAAATTAAATAACTCACTTTTATATTTCTTTTGAAGCCTTTTCGATATCTTTGCTTACTTCTCAGTCTAGTTCTAAGCTTTCAAACACAAAAGATTGGCCGATTTTGCGATAACATGTTAATTTTCTGCCCCTTTTCAGGTTTTCTTATTAATTTATAGTCAACTGCAGACCGAAATTGTCTTTGCAGGTTTCGCGTACCCCGTGACAGCGAAAAGTCGCAGTGTATCATCGCGTCTCGTATATATGCGCGTTTAAAGTCCTAACTATCGGTGTGGTAAAACAAAGTACATTCACAAAAGTTTATTACAGCGTTTTTCGGGATAAAACGTCATACCTTTGCAAAACGTGATTTTTTAAACTAAATATGCCATCATTTTTCCGAAAACAATGTGAGCTCTCAAATCTGCATTTACCTGATTTTCTTTAAAAGAAGACAAATTTTTGCGTTCTCTGAAGGGATATATTCCAAATTATTCCGCCTTATATTAATGTTCATTCATAGTACTGCACACAGAAGCAAAATGGTTTGATCTGTAGTCTGTTATCTCGTAAGAAAATTCCTGGATAGCAAGAAACGTCGGCTTTTGCCCCATTTAGTCCCGTTTTCCCAGAATTAAACTGATCTGAAGTGAACTCTTTATTAGTAAACAATTTTTTGTGCATCAATTTAATACAACAAACAGAACTCACACCATAAAATGCCTGCCTTGCCACTACCTCAAATTCTGATATAGACATTTTATGAGCTAAGCAATCTACTGTAGATTGTGTGTAGTTGGCGGGGATGTAGGGGTACTAGTTAGGGGTAGCACCACACAGATAGCATTTGGTCGCTCCATTTGTCTCGTACAGGTGGTGAGTGCTCCTGTGGCCGCCTCTAACTGTTACCCAACTCTCACCTGTGGCTCCTCGAAGTTCGGTTCTTCCCAGCGGCTACACCCCGGGCAACCGTCACGACCGGCGGGCTAAACCAGGTGAGGGTCTCCGGTGTTGTGTGTGTCTCCACACCCGGTATGTCTGACTCCCAAACTTCCCACCTCCCCCCTCTCAAAAAGTCCTACGGTGGGGGCGACAGCAACCCCGTAGGCGGCCGAGGCTAACTCGGGTCGTTCTTCCACTAAAACAAAACCGTTACCCATAGTGGAGTTCGGCAGCCGTCTGGGATGTCCGGGCAGCCCTATTAAGGGACAGCACTGCTTGCCTCCTCGCGGGGGAAGGGGCTAGAAAAGGTGCCTTAAAAAATTGCTGGTTATCACGTCTTCTGCAGCCGGCCGCGGCTCGCAGATCGCAAAATACGCGGTCGTAAAACTCAAACAAACGAAAATTGCCCCCGTCCCCATCCCCCTCGCCATACCCTCCAGGCTGCTCGGGTGAGTCCACTCACACTAGCAGCCTGGAATGTTCTTTCCCTTTTAGACAATCCTAGGAGCAACCGGCCTTTAACGGAGGACGGCGCTAGTCTCTCGGGAACTGGCGCGCTACAAGGTGGAAATTACTTCTCTCAGCGAGACCAGATTCTCTGAGCTGGTTGAGGTGGGTGCCGGCTACACCTTCTTCTGGAGCGGCCGGCCAAAGGCATAGTAACGCGATGCTGGTGTTGCCTTTGCCATCCGTAACGACATCGTGGGACGTCTGCCATGCCTGCCGCAGGCAACCAATAATCGCCTGATGAGCCTCCGCCTGCCTCTTCGGGTAGACCAGTTCGCCACCATCATCAGCGCCTACGCTCCCCCAATGACGAGCTCTGATGCGGCGAAGGATAAATTCTACGAGGACCTGCACGCCTTGCTGGCGACTGTGCCGAAAGAGGACAAGTTAATTGTCCTTGGTGACTTCAATTCCCGCTTCGGGACGGACCGCGCTGCCTGGCAGGGATTGCTGGGTCCCCATGGTCTCGGTAGCTGTAACGATAACGGCCTCCTTCTTCTGCGCACGTGTGCGGAACACCGTCTCCTGCTGACCAACACCTTCCGACGCGGGAGAAGGTCATGTGGATGCACCCTCGGTCGCGGCGCTGGCATCTGCTGGACTATGTTCTCGTTCGGAGGCGAGATTGACAGGACGCGCTGGTAACCAAGGCGATCCTTGATGCCGATGGTTGGACAGATCACCACCTCGTCATCTCCCAGATGAGGCTCCGACTGCAACCCCGACAATGGCCTTAAGGTAAGAGGCCGCCAGGTACGTTGAATACTATTTCATTAAATTTGCCTGCTCGCTGATTTGATTTCAGCAACAAAATAACCCAGAAACTGGAGGACCTGCATGCTCCAGATGATAACGCTACCGTGGAGATGGGATGGTGTCAACTGCAAAATGTCATCCAGTCCACCGCCCTCGAAGTCCTCGGACGCGCACGAACAATGACCTGGATCTGCCGCCTTCCCTACCAGAAACCATCCGGGCCGTGCAGCAGATTTCCAGCGGTAAATCACCGGGATCTGACGCAATCCCACCGGAAGTCTACAAGCACGGTGGGCCCCGGCTGATGGCAGAACTCACAACACTCTTCCAGGAGATGTGGCGCCAAGGACAAGTTCCTCAGGATTTAAAAGACGCGACCATCGTCCATCTCTACAACGGAAGGGGAACCGGCAACTCTGTGATAATCACAGAGGCATCTCGTTGCTCAATATCGCCGGGAAGATCTTCGCCCGTATCCTTCTCAATCGTCTTAACGGTCACCTAGAGCAGGGCCTGCTCCCAGAAAGCCAATGTGGCTTCCGCCAACACCGCGGAACAACCGATATTATCTTTGCCGCCCGCCAGCTACAACATAAGTGCTAGGAGATGCGAACTCACCTATACACTACCTTCGTGGATCTAACGAAAGCCTTGATTACGGTGAATCGCGACGGACTGTGGAAAGTTATGCAGAAATTTGGTTGTCCTGAGCGGTTCACGGACATGGTGCGTCAGCTTCATGACGGGATGACGTTGTGCGTCACTGACAATGGGACGGTATCCGAAGCATTCGCAGTGACCAACGGAATGAAGCAGGGCTGCGTACTGGCCCCCACCCTCTTCGGTCTCATGTTCTCGGCTATGCTGATGGACGCCTAACGTGATGAGCAGCCTGGTATCCGCATCGCCTACAGAACTGACGGGCACCTTCTCAACAGTCAGCGTATGCAGGCTCCATCGTAAAGATACCTGTGAGCCAGTGCCTGGAGCACCATCACACAGCAGAGATCATCGCCTCCACTGCCCTCACTGTCCTCGCGCCCACACTCATCTCATGGGCCTATTCGGTCACATGCGCATCCATGACAGCGGAATTCACCACAATGCCGACAACACCGATACACCATGCACACCCTCCGCTCCTGCCATTCTTAGCGCCACAGCCACCCCACTACCATGAATGACATCCCCCAGCCTCTACCGATTTCTCCTACCCACACTGCGCCCGCAACTTTAACTCACGCATCGGTCTGGTCGGTCACCTGCGAATCCATCGCACGGGCCTATTAGGACACGTGCGCCTCCACGACAACCTCCGGTAAACCACCGGAGGCTAAGCTATATCAGTGCACACTACCTACACTAATATATCGACAACACCCTCACAATCACCATTTACCAGAGTATATCACGGTTTCCTAGAAACCCTGGCGGGTACGCCGAACCGTCAACCAATGCGCCCACTCCTACATCAAGCAAATGACCGGCTTGGACAGTGGTCTAATGGTGGGGGTGGGGGAAAGAGTGAGATCCGCAGCTCAGCGCATTTTCCTCACTATAAGCAATCTGACGCGCTTGAAACTATCATGGTGCGCTAAAAGCCGTGGCTTGGAAGATTGCCAACTGACGGGATAACTCGGACCGCGTGGTCAGCCCAATGTGTGTTTTGTGTGGAGTGGCTGACTGGCGGACTGAGAGTCAGGCTGCAATGGCGCCTTCTTAATGTGGCCTTTATGGCACTCCCACTCCGTGGGATCCGAGCCAGGTGTGGTGGTACGCCCAGGGGCGGCTCCGGTCGCGCCAGCCACCTGCGCACTCTCCCAGCTCCGGTCTTCTTGACTTTGTTTTGACACCGGGCTCAGGTGGGGGAGGAAGAGAGAGTGTGGTAGCTGTACCGCAAGGCTACTATCACTTAAAACTAATTCACGCGCAAGTCACCGTCCCTGCACCACCTGGTGTGAAGCATACGGTGGACCTCGTCGAAATCGACGGTCGAACTGTCATGGTGTGTAGTTGACTACTCGTTTCTCCGTAGGCTGGTTGTGCCCGCTTCGTTTGTAGGTAGAGGAGAGACGACTTTGTGTTTATCGAATTTGAGCCGAGACGACTGCAAGACCTACAGAAGGTTCTTGCGTAGACGCAAGACTCGTTGGACCTGCACCATATCTCCTTGTATATCGTTGTGAGGTCTGGCTGTCTCCCATGAACTGAAAGGCCTCTTTCAAGCAAGATCGCTGTGTGATGCATCAGTTGCATGCCAGGTGAAAGCGGTTACTGCCCACGTGGCCGATGTCACCTAGGTCGAGTTCACAGGGAGAGTGGGATTCGAACCCACGCCAGCAAGGGGAAGGCTTTTGTACAGCGGATGCCTTAAGCTAACTGAGCTACGAGGCCCCACCGGTAGCCGTGATTTTAATCACACTTGGGTCTCTTTACAGGCCTAGCCTACTGCAACGTATGGTTTCCACCAATTCTGATACAGTATTCTGACTGCCCGGGCAGGCTTTCAGTTCAGTTCGGTTCAGTTTTATTATGGGAAAGGTAGTTGAGACCTTTGAGTTTCCATTTGATATCAATGACATTGTGTGTGGTTTTTTTATGTAGATTGCTGCATATCCCTGTCGTGTGTTATTTAGCCTGGTGTTTTCTGTCCAACCCCGTGGCGGCGAATTCTCCTAGTTATCCATCACCTGCCGGTTAGTCATCCGACTCGATGCGTTTCCTCAAGTCGGTTCAGCTTGATCTTGACATCCAATTGATAGCGCCAGTTGGCCGTCTCTCATGTCATGCTATTAAACACGCCTCACTGAATGCGCGTCACCCGAATTATACTGAAGTTGAGTCTGATCGCCCTCCAGTCCAGTTTGTCCTGGTGGCTAAATGGGCTCTCTGCCAAGTGTTAAGCAGCAGCTGATCACTTAGCAAAAATCAAAGCTGGTCTGAGGTGAGGATAGCTATTAAGCATAATTAACAATAACGCTGATTGGGGGTGACCTGCCGAATGCAATTTAGTGACTGGTCAGTAACTCTCTATAATTCTCTTTTCAGGCGTGGATGCCCGCTGTTTCTGGACGAAACCGCCTATCGGAGATTGAATGAGACCTGGCTGAAGCATGAGGCTATTCAGTCTGCCCCGTGACCCTTTGCTTCACGCAGGAGAGCTCGAGGAATCACGTCACACCTGGAGCGCCAGACCTGATGATGCTTTTTTATCAGATCAACGTTTTTTTAACTATCTGGGCTCTTTTCCCCATTTCCGCTAGATTGCTCAACCCGTTTTAAACAAGATATCATTTTTTAAACCTGCTACTCCTCTGTCACCGGTTACACACCCTGCCTCTAGCCAGACCTATTTTCTGACATTATCCTGCCTTCTTTCCCAGCGCCTGTGCTTCTTAGCATTCTTTTCCATTTTCTGACTCCTCTCACCATTAATAAGAATTCGTTTGCGCACTTTCAGAAGCGGGTAGATGTTGTCTGGGTTTCTGCGGAGGTGGGAGTCTTCAACAGACTGGACACACGCACACAAATAATTTGATTATTTCCCGAAGCTCATACTTCTGGGCCAATGCTGAAGAGGGCTATTGAGAGGATAAGGATGACCGCCTAGCGAACAGTATGTGCCATAATTTAGCCTGCTAGGTAGGCGGGTTTTAATTTCGGCTTTTCGCTTCTTGTATGCCTTGCACTTTGCATACATGGGCACGGGCTTGGTTAAGCTTCCATATCCTGTTTTTTCCCGACATCGACATGCTGTAGACCTTCGACATATTCGGAAGCGTGATCTATGGAATGATGGCTGTAGGATGGTACAGGACTTCAATATATTTCAATCTGCCTTCTGGACGGCGTAGAACCTTGGGATTTTTCTGTTTGCCTTGGGGATGGTACAGTACTTCAATATTCGTTTCATGATTCACGCAATGGCTGTGTACATTTCGCTATGAGGCTTTCTGTCCCCTACATTCCCTTGTCGAGGAAATGGTTGTTATAATTACGTCATACGGCTATGGCATCTATTTTGGGGCACTTGTGACATCGGTATCGTGGTAGGCTTTGTAATCTTCGTTTAGTAGTCTCGATTTAGGGTGAGGATCGCGGCTAGGATTAGTATTATGAGTGCGGGTTAGACTAAGTCCAACCCAATGCATGCAAAACAAGACAACAGAACTTAAAAGCCACATTCCAAACCTGTCTACCTTTTATGTATTTTATAGTTAATTTGATCGGTTAGTTGGTTACACAAGACATGCAGTTTTTTGTAGAAAAATTAAAAACTAAACATGAGTAACAAATCAGCATAGCTTTGTCATTCCTGCCAATGTGTCAGTTTTCTAGACTGAAATTCTGAACTCAGTGGCAATGTCTTTTTCCATTTTTATTTCTGAATAGTTCATATGGCGTCACACCTGGATCGTCAGACGTGAGTATGCTTTTCTGTAAAATCTAAGGGGTTTCGTCCCACTTGTGAAAAACTGGGCGACCTCGGTGGGATTCGAGAATCCAAGCCAGCAAATGGAAGGCTTTAGTACAGCCAACGCTTTAGCCAACTGAGCTACGAGGTCACACCGGGAGCCGTTGGTTTATTCACAACTGGGTCAAGTTACCCGCCCTGCCTATTGCAACGTATGGAATGCACTAATTCTGATACAGTAAGTTGACTGCCTTAACAGGATTTCCTAAGCAATCAATCTAGAATCCACCAGAGGACTACCAGGCACAAGTAATCAGTAGAGGATTTTGGTAGAGTTGAATAACTCCGTTGGCTAGAGCGTTTGCTATGTAAAGCCTTCCCCTTGTTGGCCGCCGTTTTTTCACAATTGGATCAATATAATTATTCAAATCGGCCAAAAAGCTCTACTAATTTCCTTATTTGATATTAACTATCGGAGTTCCTGTTCCTTCTCTCGCTAGGTTTCCCAACTTCTGAGTTTCTCTTTCCATTTTGAGCAAAGGATTATTTGTCTGCGTGGTACTCGTCTGCCGCCGCCCTCTCCAGCCCGAAATTTCGTGTAACCCTTTTCTGCCTTTGTCCCCTGCGCCGCTGTTTCCTAACTTACTTCCATCGTACTGACTCCTGCTACCATTAAGCACTATGTGTCTGACCACCTGAAAAAGCGGGTACATATGGCCTGGTCCTCTGTGGGGATGGAAGTCTTAAACTGGGTGGGCAAACTCAAGCAGATAAATTTTGGTCTGAACGGGCAATCAAGATGGACAGCCGCATATTTATGGGTTAGTTCTAAAGAGAGGATAGGAATGACTTAAATGGCCGCCCAACGAACATTATATGTCATAAAAAGTGTGCCGTGTAGGTGGGTTTGGGTTGTGATATTTTGCTTTATTTAGGCCTTCAAAATTTTGCATACATGAGAAGCGGCTTGGCTTGGCTTCCACATCATGCCTATTCACCATGACTTCAACCTGGTGTAGAGAATCGACATTTTCGGATGTGTGCTCCATGGAATGGTTGGCTTCAGGGCGGTTTAGGACTTCGGGATTTTTCAGTTCCTACGCAATGTCTGCACCCGCCGGACAATAGGACTTCTGCAGAATGGCTGCCCTCAGATCGGTGTAGGGAAAGTACTTCAAAGTAATGCAAACCTTCCATCTAAGGGAGAAGCCAACGGCATCTGAGAAGCAATTTATTCGCTACACAGGGCAAGTTGCTGTGAGATGGCTGGTTGCTTTTGGAGCATAACAAAGCGTCCGTTTGCTAGCGCACGTTCAGCGGTATATTGGCCCCGCGCTTGTCGCATGTCCGAGTCAGCGAATGGTTGAATGTGGGGCATGTAATCGATTGGGTCACGGGGCCTAATGACAAGGGTTTTAAGTTGACAAACCAGGCCGGGCGACGTGCGGAAGATAGCCTGGTGTGAGTGCAATCATGACTCAGCTCAGGTCAAGTCTGAGGGATGACAATGCTCTAGCGGAGTGTCTGCAGATTAACACGGTTGTCACGGCAGTCGGCTGAGAAAGCGGACAGCAAAGAAGGGGGCATGGGAGGTGGCTGCTACAGGGTACACACACCAGCATTCTCGCTCGCTCCGATAGTTTATATTAGAATTCACCCAGCCTGGTAATCGTTTTGACTTGGTCTCCTATAGGTTGATGAGAAGACGCACCTTTTTTTCCAAATTTATTTTATTACTGGTACATCTAGCTCTGACCTGTTGGGCGTGCTGCCGATTTACAGGCTCGGTACTAACTGTTCCAAATTATTTTCGTCAAACTTGATGAAACTGTCACCTCTGTGTTTACCATTTCGTAATCTGGCATGATCAGTAAAATATCGCCACTTATTTTCTCGCTACGAAGCTGGTATACGGAATAAATTACATGGAAGTGTTAGGACTATACCAAATTTTCCCCGGCCCCCTTCCTCTGTTTAGAGCAGCTCTCACAGATTTTAGGTGCTGAATCGTCTGTTCACATTGAGATATTTCAGTTTTGATAACATGTGTCCTCTCGAGACCTTGGTTATCGACTCTGATGTTTATCACCCGGTCGACCAACAACTCTTCATCTCTCCCGGTCTGCTTCATACTGCAACGATTCCTGCTAGAGAATGCAAGCGTTCCTCCAACCGTTGTTTCTTTCTCCTGAACCTGCACACTACTCTCTTTCCCCCTTTTGCTTTGAGTCTTAATATCCCGCGGTTTTGTGCTAAAAGATTATTCAAAAGGCGACTTGGCGAGCATACGCGCTGCTTTCGATAACTTCTCTTTTGGCCAGTACAGCTATATGGAAATGTTGAAACATAGTAGAAATTTAAAACATAAAATCGATAATATTCGTACTTTTGTTTTGTTTTTAATTTCTACTACGTTCAAACATTTCCCTATAACTGTACTTGCCTGAAGAGGAAGTTATCGAGAGCAGCGCGTATGCTCGCCAAGTCGTCTTTTGAATCTTTTAATGGGAATTTTCTTAACTTTAGTATTGTTACTTTATTACAGCAAAAGGGCTTTGATATTCGGAAATGTGGAGGCCAAATATCCGAAAAATGCTTGATTCGATTTCAGGCAGGAAGTACGTGAGAACTGTAGCTTTACATTTCAGCGGAGTTATTTATAATTGCTCTGGCATTAAGAAATATAACTAAATTATTGGTATAACTGAAACTCATAGTTTTTATAGTAGAACATAAAGTCGTATGGGTGTGTTAAGTACGATGGAGCAGAGTAGTTTATCAAGATCAAAATTGCACGCGATATAAGGACCTTACCTCAGTTTGTCATGACAAGCAAAGACGGCAGATTTATAGTGTGATTTTCGGCCAAACATGAACTGATTGGGCAAACTATCCGGGTCAAAATATTACTTCTGAGGGTTCATTTTCCGGTGGCTGTTGTGTGGGGTGGCTGACCGGTGGCTGTTGTGTGGGGTGGCTGACTGGCGGACTGATAGTCAGGCTGCAATGGCTCCTTCTTAATGTGGTCTTTATGGCACTCCCACTCCGTGGGATCCGAGCCAGGTGTGGTTGCACGCCCTGGGGCGGTTCCAGTCGTGCCAGCCGCCTGCGCCCTCTCCCATCTCCGGTCTTCTTGACTCTGTCTTGACACCGGGCTCAGGTAAGGGAAGAGGAAAGAGTGCGGTAGCTGCAGCGCAAGGCTACTATCACTTAAAACTAACACACGTGCAAGTCACCGTCCCTGCACCACCTGGTGTGGTATTACAAGGACTTATCACCAACTACTGTCCTAATTCGAAAAAAAAGATCACCAACAGGCCCCAGTGGCTAACGAACACACTGAAGAGTGAAGTAAACCGCAAGCGAAAGCTATGGCAAACTTATCTCAGGGAAAAGACCGCCGAATCGCTGACGAAGTACAAGACGCAGAGGAACAGGTTAAGAGGCCTGGTTTATAAAGCCCGCGAAAGTTTTGAGAGTAACTTGATAAACCGTGCAGCAGAAACCCGAAGCTCTTCTACAACTACATTAGGCAGTGCACTCGAAATAAAGACCCCATCCCTTTGTTAAAAACGGATAAAGGCGTCGAACCTTGCAAGGACAAAGAAAAGGCTGAGCATCTATCTGAGTTCTTTCAGTCGGTTTTTACGAGAGAAGCCAATCTAACCGCTGATAACTATAGTGCGGAAGAGGTCCTGACAATTAACTCAGTGGTCATAACAGAACCTATTGTTCTGCAGGAACTACTGAAGCTGGACGAAACCAAATCGCCAGGTCCTGATGTAATACCGGCAAAGTTGTTGAAGGAGTTGGCCGTAGAGTTGGCAGAACCCTTGTGTCTACTCTTCCAAGCCTCCCTCACTGCAGGCAAATGGCCACCCGATTGGAAGACCGCGTGGATTTCCCCAATACACAAAAGTGGCAGCCGGGCTTCCGCAAATAACTACAGGCCGGTAAGTCTCACCTCCATATGTTGCAAGATTATGGAGCGAATCATCAAACGTGAACTGATGCAGTTTATTGAGCGGCATCATCTTCTCTCTGAAGTGCAGCACGGATTCCGCAGAGGAAGGTCCTGTTTGACTAATTTGCTCTACTGTCTGGAACGATGGACCCGAGCAGTCGATGAAGGAAATGTAGTGCACGCAGTATACATAGACTTCAAGAAGGCCTTTGATAGCGTGCCTCACCAACGTCTCTTATACAAACTCAACCGTATTGGGGTAAGGGGCAAGCTTTTGAAGTGGATCGAAAACTTCTTGATTGGGCGATCTCAGATTGTCCGTCTTGGTGTTCAACAATCGGCGGAGGTAGCGGTTGAGTGTGGGGTTCCTCAGGGCTCCTTCCTTGGCCCTATCCTCTTCCTTATATACATTAATGACTGCGTAACTGGCTTGGACTGTGACACCGCCATGTTTGCTGACGATATAAAGCTTTGGGAGGTCATCCACAACACAGCTGATGAAGAAAATCTACAGACGAACTTTCATCGAATCGAGGAATGGTCGCACAACTGGCTCCTCCCATTCAATGCTACCAAGTGCAATATTCTGCGATTCGGCAGAACCAGCTCCGGGTACCAGAGAATTTACTATCTGGACGACACACAGCTACCTGAGGTAGAGGCTCAGAAAGATCTAGGATTATGGATCACGCCCACACTGAAGCCATCGTTCCATTGCTCAAAAGTAGCAAAATCTGCCATTTCAAGCTTGTATCTAATGAAGCGAGAGTTTGCAAAGTTCGACAAAAAGTGCTTTAATAAGGTCTTCGGGATGTTCGTGCGACCAAAATTGGAATTTGCCATACAAGCCTGGATACCGTGGTCTGTAAAAGACCACAACACCCTTGAGAAGGTCCAAAGACGTGCAACAGGCTTTCAAGGTCAAGCTGCCGCCTTACGAGACACGATTGTCTAATCTTGATCTGTTTCTCTGTACTATAGACAACTACGCGGCGACCTAATACAAGCCTTTCGAATGCTGCGGCTTCAGGATTGTTGCCTTGCATCTGGCGACTTCTTTGAGCTGGCCACTACCAATACTTTGCGAGGACA
This sequence comes from Schistocephalus solidus, assembly GCA_017591395.1. NCBI lineage: Eukaryota > Metazoa > Platyhelminthes > Cestoda > Diphyllobothriidea > Diphyllobothriidae > Schistocephalus > Schistocephalus solidus. Next base: position 411 of record WEDG01010250.1, on the reverse strand, counting down.
TCCCATTAAACTACGTGTAACAGGTGCAAGACTCGACACAAGAAGGTTCTTCTTCTCCAACAGAGTGATTAAGGCCTGGAATGCTCTGCCGGCCGACCTAATCATGTCCCCATCCGTGGACACTTTTAAGCGGAAGTTTGACCAGTACAGCCATAAGTACCACCACGACATCCGAACCCTAACACATTTCGAAACATATTCCCACCCACAATTTTTCGCGTCATATAACATACTACTCCCTATTTGTAAGTAACATTATTTTATAATTGTTTGTCCGATGCCCTGCAGTGTGTCCGGGAGATAACCCGCCAACGTCCATATGTCGCCTTTAATTTACAGTGCCACTGACATCAATAGGGAGCTCAAAGGCTTCGCCTATATTTCCCTTAATAAAAACTGAACTGAACTGAA